>BMAU01020445.1:290000-575284 GCA_019973935.1 Trichonephila clavipes
ATTAGCAAAAGTATGAAAGCAAAAGAAATGAAATAATTAAATAGAATATATATATAAATACTACCATTATAATTAAGAGACACTAAATTTATAAATGTATTCAAATATTAAAAAAAATTACTGTAGTTAAAATAAAACTAAGACAATAAGTAATTTCATCCATAATTTGAATGTGTAGGGAACTATATTTATCTAGGAAAAAATGATAAATTTTTAATAATATACTATAAATATTCTAAGGAATTTTAATCCTTATTACAGTGTTTCTCAAACTTTCAATACTGGCGACCCAATTTTCAATCATAATTTTTGTCTCGCCCCCCTGTACAACAATAATGTATTTACTGCAATAAAAATGCACTTTGAGAGCAAAACGCTAAAGTTACAATACGATCTTAATTATAAACCGTACAAATTCATACGATAAGTTTATTAAATTTTGTGTATATGTAACTTTTAAGTAATATATATATTTTAAGAAAATTACTTAAAATATATATATTACTTAGAATTATGTTATTTTTCTTTTTCTCTAATTTTTAAATTGGAACAGATCGCAAAATGATGTATGTAATTAAAGATTTATTTCCTTCAGCATTCATTTCTGAAAGTACAAATGTCATTAGAAAAATAGTCTAGTCAATGTCGCTCTCTATCATATCCATCACATCTGGCATTATAGGGTACGTTTGCGTGAGTCTGGGCAACCTATCGGACGTCTGCGCAAAACATGTAAAAATGCTTTTCCTCGTACAATTCCAGTCAGTTTTGGTCGACTCGATACTCCTATAGCTACCGAATCTAGCTTGAATGTACATTTTTAATTTGCACGTTAATTGGAACTCACGGTAATTAAGTATTTACGGCAGTAGGTTAAAACAAAATCATACATACATTTTTAAGTCGTAAGCAAACATTCGATGATAATAAAGAATCAACAAGTACACAGACGAACGGGCATGGTTCCGAAAATTAAATCAAGGCAATATTCTCAAAAATACTTAAATTTTGGATTTACCACTACTGAAGTAAATGATGGAAAAAAAGCCCCAGCTCGATATGTGTTAAAACTTACAAATCTGTAGAAAAACATGTGAAAGTTGTTTTTAAAACATGTAAAATCATTTAGCTATGTTGGAAAAGAATTTTAAAAAGTGTTTTCTGGATGAGGACAGCTTGGTAGCAAGTTACGAGTGCATTAGGGATCTATTTCAAGATACTCCAGAAGGGCTCTCAACTTCCGAAGAAGAAATCTTCATAGATTTCACATCCAGTGAAAAATTAAAAGGCAATTTTGTAATAAATCGCTCTTTGAATTTTGAGTAGAGGTGGATGAGGAATTATCTGTTCTGAAAACAAAAGCACTTCGTATACTATTACCATTTTCAACATCCTACCTTTGTTAAACCGGATTTTCTGCGGTAGATGCTTTGAAGACAAAATATAGATCTCAGCTAAATATAGAAAAATAAATGTTTTAAGTGTCAATTTCTGATATTAAACCTTCCTTTGAAAAACTTTCCTCTACAAGACAAGCCCGTGGAAGTCCCTAATAATTATTAAACTTGTTCTTAATTTAGTAATAAGATTCATTGATTGAATATTAACGTCGCACTGTTCAGCTGCACGAGGACTTTTGACGAAGGACCACGTAATTTTGATCCATGGTCAAGTGACGTGGATGACACCTGAGCTGGCACCCCTCTGTCCTAACTACCACACCACACCAAGGGAAGGACGTTTCAGCTCTCGACAGATTTAACGTGCATCGCTGACCTACACGGCGAGTCTTTAGAGGTACTGGGCTCGAACTCGTGACAAGGCAAGCCACGATCCGATACCTATACCACTCGGCTTCCGCGGCCAAATTTAGAAATAAGAAATTATTTATAAAATACCTTCTTCAGTACTGATACATTAAACGTATACTGGATGAAACACCGACTCTTCACACGAGTTCATTTTTTAAAAAAATAAAACATTATTCTTGATATAATAGCTGAACTGTAAGGAGAGTAAAACTGCGTGCACACACGACATTGTATACAAAAATGTAAAATGATTTTTTTTTAGATAAATGCTATAATTGTAAATAACTGCTTAAAAGAACTGTAATTTTAAACCTCACAGAATTAGCATTTAGAATTAATGTTAAATAATGAAAAAGAATATAAAATTCCCATGAAGAATAATTGTGTTACTTTTCAACATTTAAAGCGAGAAGACTTCAAAATGTTTTATCCCGGGAGCAGGCCTGTACTCGATACTAACGCTAATGGTAGTGCGGGGGGACAAAGTCACCCCACTCGTTTGTTTATAATTATTTTTACTGTACACGATACAAATCGGAATTCTAGTGAATATTTTAATTTTATAGAAAGTATACTTACCTTCTTTCAAGGACTATTGAATTCTTTGATAATTTGAAAAAAATTCCAATAAAACTGAACTAAAATGATTCAAAAGTACAAGACCATAATAAAGGACGCAAATCAGACACTTTTCAATTATCCTACAGAAATGTTAAACCAATCAATTCTTTTCCAAATATCATAAAAACTCAATTATTTACAATTTCCTAAGCGAAAAGCAAACGCATAAAAGATGGGAGGGAACTAATATTGAAAATAGCCATACCATAAGATTGAAGGTCAATCAAATGATTAACAAACGTACTATGCAGCCTGGCTGAAAAGTGAATCATGACTTCCTTTTATTTTTCTACAACTAATGTACAGTATTTCAATAATAATTACAGTGGTGAATTGTTTATGTTCTTAGAATTTTTCTCAGGGTCTGGGTTTCGTTTTTTCTTTTAACGAGTAATATTTTATGTTAAAACGTAATAAAAAAATCTCTCATTGAGGAAATACAGCAAATAAAACAAAATATTTTTTTTCTTTAATGTGGTTTTGGGATCAAAGATAGCTATTTGATGACGGAAAAAAGCCAGATAATAAACATAAATTATGTCAGTGTTGTTGTGTGTATTTTTTTTATTATGGAAGAAAGAATTTTGTTTTACTTCTCTTTCCGGTTATTTTTTTAAAAAAAATCTTTACATTTTCGATACGCTCGCGCCCCCCTTGTAGGGTCATCGCGCCCCCCCAGGGGGGCGCGCCCCACACTTTGAGAAACACTGCCTTATTATTTAGAATTTATTTAAACAAATAATAATGAATAAAACTAATTGGGTATTTTTGAACTAAGCAATATTTAATAAAATGTTTATTGTTTGTTTGTTCTGATTTTTTTCGAAACAAGAAATTGATTGCGTTGTATGCAATTAATAATAATATTTTTGAATATATAAACATGTACATTACTTTACCAATGAGGTACTCTTATAATACTATTTTTAAATTTAAATATAGATTTAAATTCATCTCTCTCTTTCGATATATTATTGCTTATAATATCAAGTTGTGATATTTTACATTTTTCATTGAATATTAATAAATGTCAACTGATTAACCCAATCCATTATGAATCTATTATGACAAACTTTGATTTCTCCTCGACTTCAGCAACCATTAATTTATCCATCTTTCAGCCAAATATAGAGTTAGACATCATCCGTCCTAATGATATACTTTCACGTATTTTCTTACATTCCTAACACAACACATAATAGTGGTGCAATGATGAATTCTACTCCGTACTCATAAATGGATAGCGCCATGAAGAGTTTCCTTTTGGAGATGTAATGACAGAAGAGTCCACCTCCGGCCAGAGGCAATCTTAGTAGCCATTTAGAGATAGCGACTGTTCCCTCTCTCAATCCCACTCTGGCTATTGTATCATCAGCTTCTCTCCTGGGAACGATGTGTGGCGGAATATAATAGACTTGTGTACACAGTGGAAAATGATAGGTTGATTGGTATGAATGACCGCCTGGATGGGAAATGTCTCAATGCCTCTGCTAGAAGAGTAAGTTTGGAGAAGTTGGAAAGCTACTGTTTCTGCTTTTGAACTTATCCTCAGGATTTGGGGTTTGTGTTACAAAATTTAATTAAAGAATTTGAAATAAATGGTTAGGAAATTTTATTATTCTTTAATGTGTTTTATTAATAATATATTATATAGAAATTATATTTTAATATATATATACCAACACGTCTTATTTTATTTTTATTATTACAGAAAAAATATCTCTCTTTTCTTTATGTAATGCCATCTTACTCTTTCAATCCTTTATTTCCACGTCTAATAAATTAAGCAGAAATGCCAATACTATATTTATTTATGTTCAAAGCAAATATTTTACATGAATATATGAAAATAAATTATGGGAATGTGAAATCATGTAGTTACATAATCATAGCTCAATTTAAAGACTAAAAAAAGAGTTTGACTTTTAAAAGGAAATGCGTAACTCAAAATTTTTTAATCATTTTGGTTTGTTAAAATTTGACGCTGTTGAAACATAAAACCAGTGATGTAATGATTGAATTTGAAAAAAAAAATTAATTTGTAATTTTTATCATTATTTACATCACACACGCCTGTGTGGGGGTGAGTGAGAGAGGAAAAATAATCGAGGCTTTCCTTAAGCTCAAATAGTTATTGCTTATCATTTTCACACACACACATGGCATTAAATTCTCTAACAAATAACAAGGATTCGCTTATTGCCTTATATTCATTGTAGTTAATGAACGGAGCAGGAGCATTCCTTACATTGTTTTATGGGGCTGCGATAGCCCAGTGGTAAAGGTATCGGATCATGAGTTTGAGCCCAGTACCACTAAAGATCCACCGTGTAGGGCAGAGATGCACGCTAAATCTATCAAAAGCTGAAACGTCCTCCCGTTGGTGTGGTATGGTAGTTAGGAGAGGGGGTGCCTGCTCAGGTGTCGTCCACGTCACTTGACCATGGTTCAAAATTGTGTGGTCCGTCGCCAAAAGCCTTCGTGTAGCTGAACAGTGCGACGTTAATATTCACTCACTCACTTACATTGTTTTATATAGTTCTCAAATGATATTTTGTATCTGTTTTCTAGTGTCTGCTTGTGATCTTGGTGTTAGTATCAGATAAACCTAGTGAGATTTAATTTAATAAGCTTCATACTGATTAACTTTATAAAAGAGCTTCGATTACAAGTCTATATTATGCAAGATATAATATATATATATATATATATATATATATATTGTTTTCCAACATATACTCCTTCAAAATATTCATAGTTCTCATTTAATTTGCATCTTTTTCGCATAACTATTTTTTATGTTGAAATAACAATTATCCATCATACGTGAATGGTATGAGAAAAAAAAATTACACCGGAATATTTTTCATATTCTCTAAATAATATGCCTGCGTACTTACGTCATATCTCTTTAATTGGAGTTTCAGAGTGTGGAGGTGTAGCTGTTTACTTAATTTTCATTTCATGGTTTATTTTTCAAGAAACTTCGAGGAAATAGTGAATAAATTATTTCTTCAGTCTGTATTTACAATAAATTGTTAAACATTTATATGACAGAATGATTTATGGTAAGAGACTTTTTTTAAATTTAGTATTTTAGAAATTGGTTTTTAAAATATGATCATGCATTCCTTAGTTTGAGTGTTTTCTATGGTACTGAATTTTTATCCAAATTTTTAAATATTTACTTCCGTTGAAAGTTTTCAAAATTACTTACAAATAGAGAATGAGAAGATTCCTGTATGAGTTATATTCTTTTAAAGATAGTTGGGACTTTAAGGGTGCTTATAATTAAACTATATGTATAAAATGCATTTTTCAACTAGAAGGAACTAGTGGCTGTAAGTTAATTTACATATATATATATATATATATATATATATATATATATATATATATATATATATATATATATATATATATATATATATATATATATGTATATATATATATATATATATATATATATATATATGTATATATATATATATATATATATATATATATATATATATATATATGTATATATATATATATATATATATATATATATATATATATATATATATATATATATATATATATATATATATATATATATGTATATATATATATATATATGTATATATATATATATATGTATATGTATATATATATATATATGTATATATATATATATATATATATATATATATATATATATATGTATATATATATATATATATATATATATATATATATATAATATATATATATATATATACATATATATATATATATGTATATATATATATATATATATATGTATATATATATATATATATATATGTATATATATATATATATATATATATATATATATATATATATATATATATATATATATATATATATATATATATATATATATATATATATATATATATATATATAGTTTGTACACGAAATATGTACATTGAATTTTATATACACATTTATATTTATTTACAAATTGTCCGGTAGATGTCAATTTGCTTGGAAAAAGGAAAAAAACTTAACAAAGGAAAGGCTTCAAATGGATAAACCATTTGAGTAGTCAAAAACAAGATTTATAATTAGAATAATGCAAACCGAGAAAAACAAAGAACATTCAACCGGTTTAGAAGAAAAAAAATATTTGCTATATTTGATTTCTGTGTGTTGTCTGGTTATGAGGTCACTTAAAAAAATCTAGTTTATTGTAGATGTACCCCGTTGTTGAAATATTTTACACATTTCACGTCTTCACACCAGATTATTTATCATTGTTTACGCTAAGAATGCTATTCACTGAGAGAGAGAGAGACAAGAAAATTTCCTGTGCATGACGGCTGCGACTTTACATAGTCCTGAACACGAATAACAAAAGCTCCAATTAGAATAATTGGTCATAATTTACATCTTTTTCCTCCAAATACATTGTCACCTTCTTATCCAGCAAAATGCGATATTGTTAACTTATAAACCTTTCCATCTTAATAAGAAAAAAATCTATACAGCTGACCATAAAAAGTGCCCGCTGTACAAAACTTGAACAAAACTTGACTTAATATACATATACAGTCCAGAAGGAAGAAAACACGATTATAAATTTAAAGATAATTTGGGGTATACAAGAATCGAAATTTGCTTCCACTTCACTTCCATCTCTGTCAAACGAAACAGCTCTAAAAGTGGTTAGGTATGGTGAAAACTGGTCTTTTCGGTGCATATAGAGGCAAGTCATTCCTTGAAGCTTCAAATCTATGCCACAATTCATTAAGGTATCCCGATTACGTTCGGAGCCGTAATTTTGCAAAAGCGTATAAATGGGTAATATTTATGATATTTAGTGTCACTTAGATTAGAAGATGTATATAAAATTGTTTTAAGAATATTATTACAATGAAAATTATTTAAGTATAATATTTTAACAAAAATGAACATAGAATGACCAATTATCAAAACTTTCTTCTTTTATGAAAAAATGCTTCTATTAAAAAAAAGTTTGCCTATATATATATCTCAGACGTCTGTACAGAGGCTCAACCAGAATTTTTGAAACATATGACTTAGAAGTGGGTTTATCCATATTTTACTACAACAGAAGGGAAAAATTTTAAGAAAAAATCACCGATAGTTATTTCATTTGGTGCTAACTCTGAAAATAATGTGAGTTTTTCAAAATTCCTAGTTTATACTCTCTGGAGAAGTTTTTATTTTCTATAAGCAAAATATTATCATTATAGATGCATTTTTATAAAAGGAGAACATATCATATGAAAATTATCCATTTATGCGCTTTTTTAAAATAAATGTTCTGAACGTAGTCGGATACCTTAATATCATAGTGGTTGGGAAAGGGTGACGTCCAAGTTTCTTACCACACCATGATCAGATGTATAAAAGGGCAAGAGAACAACAATCGTATATCTCCAGTATAGAGATGGGTCGGGAAATGACGGGCAGCATGCGGTCTTGCAATATCACGCGTAAAACATCTCCCTGATGTCTCAAAGATAAGGCACAGTTACCTGTCTCGAGGAATGTACTGTTATTCACTTGGACAAGTAGATTCGTGTACGTCTATCATGGTGACTCACTTGCTAACGCGATATCTTTTCTGTATCAATTTTGTCGTTGGATGCAACAATGTTGCCACGCGTTTCTAAACTGCAATGTATCAGAAAGCCGCATCGTGTAGATTTTTCAAACTACTCCACACATTATGGTACTAAGCGTGTGGCTTTGTTTCGTGATGCAAACAACCCTCTTCCTAACTGAAGGTCGTTGATGTGGCTGCACTATCCTGCAAACACAAGTGGTCCATCGCCAAAAGCCCTCGTGTAGCTGAACAGTGCGACGTTAATATTCATTCAATCAATCAATCAATGAACCTGCAAACACAAATATAGGCACAACTGGCCTCTGGATCGTTGTGGTGAGAAGCCGTTGACATAGTGAAGGGCATTTATTATAATCAACCTGAATCTCAATCGATTTCATATTCACGTGACAGTCATTAGAATCTGACGAATGCGAGTAAGAATATCGTAAAATGACCGATAGCACGCTTGATAGGACACAGACTGGTTTTCATTCCTACTTAAACGAAGCTTACTTTCTTCTCATAAACAACAAATAACCAAATATGATTTTTGAATGAGAAAAATTCTAGTTTACTTTCTTTTCGTAAAGAATTTGAGATAACGACTCTCCCTCTTGAGTCATTTGATTACATTTAAATGCTAATACTTTTGCATATCCTAACATCCCGTTACATTCAAATTAATCCTTCCCCCCATCTCATTCATCCTACCTTCATAGTTATTAAAATTTAATTTTACAGTAAGTTTTTTCCAAAACCGTGTACAATAGAATATTATGATCTCATGAAAAGTGTTAACAATAGATAGTAGCTTCAAAAATTAAGGTATGCGACTACGTTCGGAATCGTGATTTTGCAAAAGCATATAAATGTATAATATTTATGATACTTAGTGTCACTTAGATTAGAAAATGTATATAAAAATGTTTTAAGAATAGTATTACTATAAAAAATTATTTAAGTACAATATTTTGTCAAAAAATGAGCATAGAATGACCCATTTTCAAAATATTCTCCATTTGTGAAAAATACGTCTATTATAATAATATTTTGCCTGTATATAGCTCAGACATCAGTACAGAGGCTCACCTAGAATTTTTGAAATATATAACTTAGAAGTGGGTTTATCCATGTTTTATGATAACAGAGGGGAGAAATTTTAAGAAAAAAATGACAATAAATATTTCAATTGGTTGTAACTCTTAAAATAATGTGAATTTTTCAAATTTCATTGTTGAGTATGTACGGAGGTCCGAGCTATATACAGAAAAAATATTTTTATAATAGAAGCATTTTTCACAAAGGAGATTTTGAAAAAAGATTATTCTTACTGAAATTTTGCCGAAATATTGAATTCAAGTAATTTTTTGTCAAAATGTTCTTAAAATAATTTTGTATATGTATTCTAATCTAAGTGACACCAAATATTATGAAAATTATCCATTTATGTGCTTTTTTAAAATCACGGTTCCGAACGTTGTCGGATTCCTTAGCATTACATACAATGCTTATAAGAAACTGAGTAAAGCAGAAAATTATAAAAGCTAACTTTCAAATTTTTATTTATATGTAGACCATATTAAAAAACCAAGCATATTCGAAAGTATGAGAAAACTCTTTTAAGAGATCATATTGCGTTCAATCTCGTCAAGATCAAATAATATTTGCCTAAGATATTGTCACGTCAGAGTCTTAACAAACAATGATGCATTATTCTACCTGATATGATGACTTTGAAATGCGTCTCAAAGACAACATATAAATGATTTCGTGGGGAGATAAGAATTAATCTGTTCAGAAAAAGTTAAATTCTGAGATGAAATGGAACCATTAAAATATTTAGCTTTGATAGAAAGTCTCACTAAAATGGAGATCGATATTTTTTAGTTTCGACTGTTAAGATAGATGACGGGCAATCTCATTTGAATGTGAATTTAATCGAAATTATATTTATTATGATATATTACTAAGCGCTATCTGATAGTTATGTAACTAAAATTGCGAGGATTACGATATTCGTTTTCAGAAAAATATAAAATTTATAATACTTCGAATGAACCATCTCCATTATTTATATGTGAAGTTTTTATTTATTTACGACACTGCTAATAATTGGTTCATATATATTTTTAAAACACTAAGATAGTTGAACCAACTGCAATTAATATGGAAATGAAGAAAAGGGGGGGCGATTTTTCGTCTTATTTGTTGCTGAATTTACATTAAATTACATTTGTGCAACTAAAGTTTGATTCTAAGCCATGGACACGGATACAAATTAAAAACATTCGATCTTTAATTTAAATATATATTGAAATTTACTTTAAAGAAAAACATTTAAAGAAAAACACTCAATTTAACAAACAACACTCAGGACAGACTAATTTCTTTCATATCTTCATACCCATTCATAAAATTAATTCTCTGGCGTCTTTCGGTCACACCATGAAATACACTGGTGTGCAAAAATTAAGGACGAAGTCGAAAAAATTAGCATATCAGGCTGAACGAAGAGGCAGAGCGGACAGAAAGACCAATCAGGAGATTAAGTAAGGTGATGTACGGTAGACGTAATGGGGGAGTGTCTGAGTAGTATAAAGCATGTTGTCGGTGTAAGATCAGTATTTCTGGCAAAGAGATTGCACGCCGTATAACAGTTAAAATCACACCGAGTTGTGCCTCAGCGAGAAATGGCGACTAATCAATCTGTTAGACGACATCTGGATGCTTTTACCCGAGGTCGAATCATTCAGAAGTTAGAGGAAGGCCGCAGTGTGACAAGTGTGGCTGCAGAGTTCGGAATTGCTCACAGCATCGTTTCACGACTTTGGAGACAATTTCAAACTACATGAACAGCTATCAGGGGGTTCAGTAGTGCTCGTCCACGAGGAACCACACCCGCAGATGACCGGTACATTGTCTTACAGGCCAGAAGAAACAGGCGGCAGACAGCGGGAGAAATCGCTAGACACACGACACAGGCGACTGGACGACCTATATCGCGTTTTACCGTGGCCAGAAGACTGCACGGTGGTGGTCTGTTTGCACGACGCCCTGTACGGTGTGTACCTTTAACGCCTGCCCATCGGAGAAGGCGTTCTCTGTGGTGCCGGGAACACCGGAATTGGAGAGACAATGAATGGGGACGAGTACTCTTCACAGATGAGAGCAGATTCAGTTTGAGTAGCGATTCTCATCGCATACTCATCTGGAGAGAGCGGGAAGCCGCAATCATCCCTCGAACATCATTGAAAGGGACAGGTATGGAGGTCGCGGTGTTCTCGTTTGGGGAGGCATCATGCTCTGTAGTCGTACAGACCTTCACATCTTCGACGCAGGTTCAGTCAACGGGACCCGTTATTGTAACGAGATTCTTCTTCCATATGTGCGTCTTTTTAGAGGCACTATGGGTCTTCAGTTCCTTTTCATGGACGACAATGCACCATGTCATCGCACAGAAGCTGCCGAACAGCTCTTAGAGAGTGAGGATATTGAACGTATGGATTGGCCGGCACGATCTCCGGATCTCAATCCCATCGAGCATGTATGGGATTTTCTAGGCAGATGCTTGGCAGCTCGTACCTTACCACCAGTAACGATTCTTGAGCTTCGATTGGCTCTGCAAGACGAATGGGCAGCAATGCCTATATAAATCATTGACACCCTCATTCTCAGCTTGGCAGACGCTGTGAAACCTGCCTAGCAGTCAGGGGAGATGATATCCCCTACTAAAGACCGGAGGTTTCTTGCTGGACACCCATCACAGGGATGTTTCGGCCTTCAGTCACATTGCGCTCCATGCTACTTTTTCAATAAAGCTTCTTTTTATCCCTCTGATTCCTCTTTTAGTAAGTGTTAATAACATTACACATGTCCTTACGTATTGGGGATCTTATGGTATTAAATGTGTTGATTTGGAAAGCTTTTGTACAAATTATATTGAAAAAAAACCGTCTCGTCCGTCTTGTCGCGTACGTCGCATGTTTAAAAAAATTAAAAACAAAATTTCTAACGAGATTTAATGGCAACTGAAACAATTAAATTCTAACTAAAACAACTGGATTCAAGCACTCGTGCAGGGTAAGAGAAAATTCATAATCTCGGAAAATTAAATAAAACTTTTACCCAATCGACTTTCGCGTAAATACATATATGAGAAAAAAAAATTCACGTTAATATAAAAGAAAAAGCACCAGTACCTGTCACATCGTCGTCACCGTCTTTTTTGAAGTCGTAGCTTGCAACACATCCCCAAGTATCTAAATAATAAAAAAAAACTACGAGAAAAAAAATTTCACAACTGGAAAAATTGAGTAATAGATACAATCAAAACACAATAGCACACAATATTTTTTTTACATGTTTAACAGATGAAGTAATATTATCATTCGGTGACCCAACATCTCGTTTATGAAAAGAAAAAAATTCACGGCATCAGATGATGCAAAGAAAAAAAAATTCGACGACTGGTTATGACACCAGATAATGCGACTCTAAAGTTGGTTCATTTAATTTCTATGACTTTAAACCCAGTTTCTTAATTTAACATCGCATCATGACTTAACTTAAAAATAATTCTAAATAATAAATTAATGAAACTCATCAATACTGATCATATAGTGGTAAACAATTATATTTATTGATTAACATATTGGAAACAACGTTAAAATTTACAAGGGTGGGGTACTTATCTGAGGGGAAAGGAGTGGATGAATGGTGACCCCAGGCAGCGAGTTCGCTTCCAGACGGGAGGTTTTTTTCGGCAGACGTAAGAGGGAAAAAAAGCCTCGAGAAATGGCATGTACGTGCTTTTTAAAGCTGACCGCACCACTTCGAAAAGAATCTGCAACGGATTTATTACCGTCAAATCTACCACCATGATTGGACTCAACAGTCCCCGCAAGAACACAGCCTTGCCGACCATAAGGTTCGGTGAACCACGACACACCCACATTCCTGTGTAATCACTATTTCCTGTAAACAGGGCAAATGCAAAAATCAAAACTGTATCTCAGGGGCCGGCGGCCTCCCATCAAGAGTAAGGGACTGTAATGAACACAAGTGTTTATATTTTGAAATAAATATCAGTGCAGAGTGAGAACAACATCAGCTCTAAAACACTGTAGCTTTCTGAGTACAGATTTTCAAAAGGCAACACGTTTACGCACGGAATCATTGAGAATATAGGTGGTGTTCTAAAGAATCACACTCCCCCCCCATTGCCTGTCACCAATTTGTCTTCTGGAAGTGGCAGTATTAGGACATTCAAGTGGCATTCAGTCACTTCCCTGACTTTATTAATCTGATTCGCGTTAGGGGAATTCGGAGTCCAAGATATTACTTGAATTTCTCCTGAATACTCATTGCACTATTTAATGACAAAACAGTCCTCATAGTCTGATGCAACATTCTGTTGTTGCTATGAAGGGGATACTTCTAGTCTTCAGTGATATTCACATAACGCGCAAACGTTAAGGATTATTTTATGGGGATGATGGTCCTATTGTGATCCATGTAAACATCGTCCACATCTTAATAACACAGCCATTCATTGCATCTACCCAACTTTGCACCCGGGTTCCAGGAATTTTGAGGAAAACAAGCAAAATTGTGATCTAGTTTGTTAATGTGATTAATAAGAAAACTTAATTCTTCGGACCAGACGACTTGCTTCCATTCTTCTATGGCCTGATGGTGATGTTGCATGGTCCATTATAAACGCTGATGACGATGAAGCATTGTCAGCCCAGGTACTGAAGTGCCGCTTGCGTAGAGCTTAGGCGAGAGTACACTCTGCACTATGTGTTGAACAACATTTTCTGATTTGAAATTGTTGCAGTTACTGCAGCGTTTCTCAAACTGTAGCGTCCGCTCCTAAGAGGGCGTGATAGCCTTACTTGGGGGCAAGTATAACAAAAAGTCTTATATAATGCACTTATAAATGTATCAATATTGCATTTATGTTTTATAATTTTTTTCCATTACTAAGTTAACAACAAGTTTAATAATTTACCAGCGAACCCATGGTCTGGTCATATATAAAATTATATACAAAATTTAAATCTTATTTTAAAAATTTGTATGGTTTATAAGGAAAGTGGTGTTGTAGCTTTAGCGTTAAGTACAGTATTATTGAATGCAATATACTGTTAACGTATGGAAGGGGGGCGTGATGATAATAATGCTTGAAAATTGGGTCACAGATATTGAAAGTTTGAAAAGCACTGAGCTACTGTGATATTAGTTGTTGACATCATTCGATCAAGGAAAAAAAGTGTGTAATTGCCTTCAATTTTCTCTGAAATTAGTGCGCTTCGGCCAATAAACTTGTGACGGGGCTTTATCGGATTTTCACACTAATCCTCTTGGGGAATCTTTGGGGCCAGAATGGCGTTTTTTCATATTCAATCCTCTCAAGAAGAAACCGCGTTATGCAGATTAAGTAATAGATATATAATGGAGCTTTAGTATTCGCATGGTAGAAGAATAGAATGGAAGGAGAAGGAAAGCTGAGATGCTGATCTCCTTTGAGCTGATGGTAAAACATGAACTATTGAAGCATAATTATAAAACGGACTTTAGCGTGTTAAGAAATCTAAGGTAGATAAAGATTCATAGGCTTACTTCTAATAAAGATAATTGATTTGGATTTTAGGCGCTATTTACTTAGAATTTAGAAATACGTTACATTACTCCTGATTGCATCCCTATAGTAAGACTTGTGTTGTTTGGATCAATATATTGGAATAGTAATAAATTATATTTATTATGGAAAATTTGGGTGATCAATCATTTCCTCCTACAAATCTACAATCGTGCAGATGAAGAGATGATACCCCCGGGAAAGGGGTATTACAAACTGTTTCCTGACAGCTTATCGTCTTACCATCCATAAACCACATTCAATAAGTACTCGCAACGGCTACTAAACGCGACGTTTCTGAAATCGTTCCCATGCGCAGAGTCATAATGATTTCGATTATGATCAAAATCTGAAATAAGCTACTTTTTACATTTTGTTGCCAAACAGTTTGCATATAGAAAGACAAAGATGCGTGGTATTTTCGTAAACTTTCTTAAACTCATGCACAGGATTTTGTCTCTGGGTGGGTGTACTGCTCTAGATGAGAGATGATCGTCATTTGTTCATCTATAATCAACAGATTTTGCTTAATGACTGGTGGTTTTCTTTATTAACATAAAAAAATTGGGGACAAGAATTTTCTCATAATTAATAATAAAATCATATTTAGCACGTTGCAATAAATAAATGGACTTATCTTTTTCTATCTTGATAGATGTACTCTTATTTATCTAGACAGAAAATGATTATTATTATTATATCATCATCCATGATTATTATTATTATATCGTCATCCATGATTATTGTTATTATATCGTCATCCATGATTATTATTATTATATCGCCATCCATGATTATGAATGGTAGTTTCTTCCAAAATTCTGGTCAAATATTTCATCTTTAGGATTAGAATTTGACTGTAGATAGAAATTCTTGAACTTGATTAAAATGTATTCTATTAACTTTTATCTCGTATAAATATACATAAAATTTTTCTTATAAACAACTATTAATAATAAGTATAAAATCATAAATAAATTTAAACCTAATTGAGGTTAAGTTTACTCTAATTTTTATATTGTTCTTGAAAATTCTTTTTTTCAGTCGTCATGTACGCAGAAATTAGGTTTATTACCAGTAATATAGTTTAACCCTTTATCCATCGCATTATGATTTACTGCAGGGTTTTTTTCCATGCAATATTTTTTTGAATCACTACATTGCAAATTAAGGGATATACATAAACAAAATACTCAACTTTGAGAAATTTAATCCGTTAGAGCTAATTAATTTAAGATCTTCAAATGTAAAATTAGTTACATACACTGTTCACTTAAAATAAATAATCAAATCGTTTTCTAAGTTCTTCATTAACATCCAAAAAAAAATAACACACTTACTTTTTGACGTTAACTATTTTTTCTGAATAAAAATGACAATTTTCGCAATTCGCTGAAAACGCAAGTTCTGCTATAAAACTATTTGCCTTCCCCGCTAAAATACTCATCAAAGATCCCGTCCTGCCATATATCTTTGAAGAGTGAACCTAAAAGAATATAACTGCTAAGTATCGTCAGAGTATTTGTAAAAATGGTTATTCTATGTAATTTTATATTAAGTGATACTTATATAAGTACTGTTGGTAGATAAAGGCTTATTTCCCCTAAAATTATCGTAGGCATGATTAATAAGGCATGTAGAAAGGAACGAATAAAATAAAAGTAGAGTACATACATTTAAAAAAAATAAACCATCCTTTTTTTTGTATTTGAAAAACGTAACCTACTGTACAAAAAAAAACGCATTTTAAATTCCAAAAGAACTATTTTATCAAATACGGAATGGTGGCACCTAGATATTTCAATATTGTGAAGTTCTTTACTCGAATTTTTGGTACTTTCCCCCTCTTATGCATTTAATCTACCTCGAGAAACGAAAACCAAATTAAAGAAATTTAAGGAAATGGAGCAAAAGAAATATTTTCAATTATTTGAGTCTTACTTCATTTTTTTATATCTTCTATTCTCTTACTAGGATTTCCAGTTTCTTTCAATTTGTAAAATATTTCAAGAGGATTCTGGTTCTTTTTTGTTTCTGTGACGTAACAGCTGAGCTCTCATGTGTGAAATTAAATCCTAGTACGATATACATTTTGTGAGCTCGATGACGAATCTTCCTTTTTCTTTTTTTTAAGGAGTAGTATGAGGGATTATGTGTTCGTTAAACAGATTTTTCTTAGGAAAAATGTAGTTGAGACGCCTTCAGTGTGAATACCATCCACACTAAAACGCTTTCTTTGCCTAAATTCAACAGAGTTTCTTGCGTCTAATAAAAGTTAATTTTTATTTAGTGTATTTTTCCCTAAGTTTTCTTTAAAATATTCTATATAAAAAACTAGTAAATTTTTAATTTCCAAATGCCGATAATCATTTTTTCTATACTTATTTGTTGTATAAACATAATATAATAAGTAATAAATTTTGTCTTAGTTGCTTTTTATTAAATAATTACAATTAATATAAATGTGTATATACATATGAGAGAATCACAACATTAAGTGACAAAATAGAAAGCCAATTTAGTTTCAGTTTTCCATTTTCCTTTCGATATATGATGTTGGACTATTATTATGGATTGTTACTATTTATTCATTAATTAAATTTGATTATTCCAATAAAATAGTATGGTAAGAAGAAATCACATTTTCATCCCAGGGGGAATTCGAGCAAACGCCATTTAGATTAGAAGTCCAATGGGCTATATATTGCGCTACAAGAACACAATGTGCAATTTTCCTTTTTATATATGGTGTTAGACTATTATTTTGTTTGTTATTATTTATTCATTAATTAAATCGATTAATGAATAAATATTTGAAAAAACTGTATTAATATCGAGTGTCATCCAATACAAGTTTAAGATTCCGAACCGTACGTTCCGAACCGTGTTTTAAAAAAGCATATAAATGGATAATTTTCATGATATTTAGTGTCACTTACGACATCTCGTAGATTAGAAAACATGTATAAAATTAATTCAAGGACTTTTTGACAAAAAGAATTTATTTAAATACAATATTTTGGCAAAACATTAACTAAGTGTAACATTTTTTCAAAATGTTCTCCTTCTATAAAAAATGCTTTAAAAATTATGTTTTGCTTATAAAAAGTGAAGACTTCTCTCCAGAGAGTCTGAACAATTTTTTTTTAAAAAATCACATTATTTTCAGAGTTACCATCAATTGAAATAATTATCGACGTTTTTTTCTTAAAATTTCTTCCCTCTGTTGTCGTAAAACATGGATAAACCCACTTCTAAGTCATATGTTTCAAAAATTCTGGTTGAGCCTCTGTACAGAGGTCTGAGCTATATGCAGACAAAATATTATTATAATAGAAGCATTTTCACAAAAGGAGAATATTTTGAAAATGGGTCATTCTGTGTTCATTTTTTGTCAAAATATTGTACTTAAATAATTTTTTATTCTAATAATATTCTTAAAACAATTTTATATACATTTTCTAATCTAAGTGGCACTAAATATCATAAATATTATCGATTTATACGGTTTTTCAAAATCACGGTTCTGAACGTAGTCGGATACTTTAAAAAATGTGTTTGAACTTCAGTGGATGAATAAAAGTATTTTAGTAACGATTGAAAATTTGAACCAGATATATAGGGAGAGTGTATGAATTAATAGTAGGAATTCAAAAATGCATGTGAAAAGCATTCCTTTTGTATTTCTTAAAACCTGTACCGCCATTTCTTTTTTAAAGGAGTCATATACGTGGAAGTTTGAAAAAGTAAGGAGGCAAAAGCCCTGAAGGGTGTGCAAATTATCCGTATAATTAAAGATCCATCTGAGGTGGCGAAAACGATCCCCGCTACCAAATGGCGTTGGTATATTGTGCTGGATCTACAGACTTGACTTAATCTCAGTTAGAAGCTGACTGCATTGACGGAAACATGGTCCGAGATTGAAACAAAAAGTATAAAAATGTTTTTGCGTTCATAAAAAGTTCTCCTTCTGAAATTCTATGACAAATGGCAGAGAAGTGAATTTTACAAGTGTTATGATACGAAACCAGGTGTGTTTTTGGTACACGGAATTTGACCAAGGCTGAACAGATGTGCAAGGGGAAATCAAAGCATGGCAGTCAAGCACGTTCACCGCAGATGACAATGTTTAACATGCGTTTCTGTGCCGAAGATTTGATTCAAAATGATTCCTTTGAAGCAACATTTGGGAAGTATTTATTTCAGAACCAATGTTGGGGTTCAGCAAGCAATCTTGACTGGGCTGCACAATTTTGAGATGATTTCTACAACGATGGTTTCGATTATTAGGAGTACCAATGAAACAAATGCTTCAATTAATATGGTGACTATGCAGAGAAATAATGTGTACCCAAGCCCAAGTTCATTCCTACACATTATATATATATATATATATATATATATATATATATATATATATATATATATATATATATATATATATACTCAGGAACATTAAAAATAGCGACCCAAGAAGGAAGCTAAGTACAATCGCGAAACTTTGCAAATAAGTCCAGCGTAATGTGATATGCAAATGATCCAAGTTTTGTGCCAATACGCATTCTCATACACACGAAGGTGGCGCTATAATCAGGAAGATAGTGCTATATAAGCCAGCGCAAATTCGAAGATTCATAAACGTGACGATTACCCACCGATTGTAGGAAGACTTTGGTAAGAGAAACATGCCAGGTAAACAAGCTAGAAGACATTTCTCACACTTAAGTGAGTTTGAGAAAGGCCTGATCATCGGGATGAAAACTGTAGGCTGATCGACGTGCCGTGTTGCTGGCCTGGTGGATCGTTCGGAGTGTGCCGTTAGAAATTGTTGGGAGCAGTGGACACGAGAAGGTACCCACGCGCGGAAAACCGGGTCTGGAGCGACCAGGAAAACCACGAGGAGAGAAGATCGAAGGATCGCGTGGCAAGCACTTGTGGAACCCACAGTGACTCGTTCAACAATAGGAGCAGACGTAGGAGCAGCAATTGTTCCACAAACAATTTCCAGACACCTTGCAGAAGCAAATCTTAAATCCAAGCGCCCTTTCCGTGAACTCTCTTTAACACCGGAACATCGGCAACGGCGTCTACAGTGGTGCCAAGCCAGATCAATGTGGAATGTCACATATTGGCAAAGGGTTGTGTTTAGTGATGACTCCCGGTTTATTTTGGGGACAGATGAAAACCGTGTACGGGTGTGGAGACGCCCTGGTTAGCGGTACAATTCCCCCTCACTGTTCTACGTCACACTGCCCGCACAGCTAGTGTAATGGTCTGGGGGGAGCATAGCCTATGATAGCCGGTTCACTTTAAGTGTGATGCGTGGAACCTTAACGGGCCAACGTTACGAGTCGACCCCATGCAGGACCTTTCCTAAATGGTCTCCCAGGGGCAATTTTCTAGCAAGATAATGCTCATCCGCATACAGCAAGAGTTGATCAAGACTTCCTACGTCATTTTCAGACACTTCCATGCCTGGCCCGCTCCCCCGATTTGTCCCCTGTAGAGCACGTGTGGGATCAGCTAAAACGGCAGTTGCCATCGTGTCACTCTGTACATGATTTAGAGTTGGCTGTTCAAGATTTGTGGACCCATCTGCCTCAGGACAACATAAGATGTCTAATCAACTCAATGCCGGACCCTGTGACGGCATGTATCGCAGCTGGAGGTGGTCCAACGCGCTATTGACGTTGCCCAGTATTTGTGTCATTGCACACCCTATATTCGTTTAATTGTCTTGTTTTTGAGATCAAGTGAATCTCTCATCTGTGTCATTATGTGTATTAAATTTCATTTCAATCCGATGCTTTCTTCTTGGGTCGCTATTTTCAATGTTCCTGAGTGTATATATATATATTTATTTATTTATATATTTTCTGAATAAACTTTTACTGTGAGGTTTATTTGTCTTTTTTCCTTATTTTCGAAGCCCCTACATATTTAGAACTTAAATATTTTGAAATTTAAACTATATAATGTAGTATATTTTTAATTAACACATTATTTGTTGAACCTTAAAAATACATGTATTATCTTTTAAGGTATTAAGAGCAATTTCAAAAATTTAAATTTGCTTTTTGCTTCATTAGTATATTAACAGTAGTGGAACCAGGTCACACCATTTAAATGTAATTAGAAGGGAAGAGATATATTTTTTCGAAATTTGGGCAGAAAATCATATGTGAACGCATTAACTTTTACTTAAATACGCTATTTAAAATAGAGCACATAAACTTTGGATGAAACGTAATTTTTTTGATAATGAAGTTCATTTGATACATTACTGGAAATTGCACTGAAGTTCAAAATTCATTGCAGTAAAATATATTAAAGGGTATAAAATAAAAGTACTCTTCAATATATATACAAGGTTATTTCCTGTAATATATTTTTGTATTCCCTTATAATCTCGTTTTCTCAATTGCCGAGTAGTTATGAACGTGAGCTCATGGCTGTCGAGTTTCGGGTTTGAGCCCTATTGCCTCTGAAGATTCACATCTTGTAGAAGAGCTGTTGCATATTAAATATGTAGAGGATAAAAGTCTTTACGTTGGCAAGGTGGGGAAGTTTGACGTAGTATTGTCCTTGTCACTACACCAAGGTTCAAGATTACGAGATCTGGTTGTAATAGCATCTCGTTGGTTTAGAGTACAGCGTAAGTTAAAATCAATTCAAATGCATCGAAATCTCAGTCAAATGACAGTTATACCCAAATAAAAAAAATGTAATTTTATCAGACTACATGTAAACATATGCGATTTTCAAAGATTAAAGATAAAGTATTGGAATAAACACCAATATATTTTATATACAATGTTTTGACAAATATCTGGTTTTTACTATTACAATTTGATACGAGAAAACGATAATATAAAAAAGAAAGATGTAGTACAAAGTAAAGGAATGCTGCTTTCCTTAAAGGTAACATCAAATTTCAAAAAAATCTTTTTTTTTGTCGAAAATGTTATTCTTAGCACCGATTTTTATTTAAACATAATTTTTTATAAAAGTTGAGGTGATCTAAAATTGTACTTCTTAGAATGGTACAGGAAAACTTACACTCAAAAAATTGCGAAATAGCAAGGCATATTTTTTCTTACATATTTCTTTTATGTCTATACTTAATAACACGCATTCTCTTTTTTTCAGTAAGAAGTTATCTTTTATTTTTAAGAAATATATTTTAAATATTATGGGTTTTTTTCTTTGTTTAATTCTTAGGCCATTACGAATGTGCTAAGGGGATCATCTCAATCTATTCCTCAGAATTACGAACGTGCTTTGCGAGTCCATCTGTATTTTACACCGTTTCAAACGTTACAAACACGTGTAGTGCGTTCTAAAACAGTTGTTTCTTTTATAATAGATGAAAACATTAGATATAGTATGATAGATTTTCGAATACAATATTCCACGATAGTTACAACTTTATATTTAGGAGTGAAACGGTGTTAGTTCCAGGCTTTCAAAATCTAAAGAGTGATATGTCAAGTTATTCCGAAAGTGATTATTCTGCACTTCTTAATGATGAAAATGATGATATTGACAATGAATAATTTTCTACTATAAATTCATGAAGTGAGGGTAAGTCCGGTAATTATGATGCCTGAAAATTTTCTTGTGCCCAACACAGAAAATTCTGAATATTATATAAATATATATATGTTTTCATAAGAAAAATGTTGTATTTACTTATTACTAATGGTTTTGTGATTAACTGATGTTTATGTAACTTTTTTTTTAAAAAAGGCGCTTTCGAGGACGCAAAAAAGCCCTACACTGGGGTAGTTTCGAATGGCAAAAACTTAACAGCAGTGATTCTCAAACTGTGGGGTGTGCCCCTAGGTGAGCGTGATATCCCTATGCGGGGGCGTGAGCATATTGAAGAGTAGAAAATAACAGAAAATCAAAGTAAATATTAATTTACTCAAATGAAGCAAAACAAAATACATTCTAACCTAATGAAAAATAAATACACATTTACACTGATTTAAAATATTTATAAATGTATCGGTGCTGTCAAATGTATTTGATAATGGATTTATCAATACTAAATTAAAAACAAGTTTAATAATTACTAGTGTCTCCTCTAATGGAGTCTCATGTACAAAATTTAATACTTATCTTGAGAATTTGTATGGTTTATAATTGTTGTTGTTGTTGCCGTGTGTTTATTACTGGGATACATACGAAAGACATGAGATGAACAGAAAGAAACAAACCACAGAAGAATACAGATTGTATTACAAACGATGATCCCAGCATATAACAAGAAGAGGTGCGCTGCTGTTCCTTTCGAGACGGGAATCCATTTCTGGCGAAAGACCGACTTCTTTCACGAAGAAAATACAACCATGTCTTACTCGGGATTCGAACCCGAAACCACTCGGTTACAAGCCGATGGTCATAGCCACCAAACTGGCTGGGCGACCATGGTTTATAATTAAAATCCTATTGTAGATTCAACGTCAAAGTAAATTTTATTGTGTTCAATACATTGGTCTTGTATGGGGAAGGGGGAGGGACGATGAAGATTATTATTGAAAATTGGGTCGCAAATTTTGAAAGTTTAAAAAGCGCTGGCATAAGGGTTAAAATATATACACTCGTATCCATAAATAAAGGATAATGAATTTCAGGCAAAGAAAGAGACAGAAGCAAAACAAATTTGACTTATTTGTAAAGTCTATTTATTAAACAGAAGGTAAAGAGCAAAATAGATGCTATATGTTGGACATAATTAATAAATATTGCGATTTTTACTTTCTGGTGCTAATTTCAAAAAAAAAATATTTAGAAAAACAATATAACATGGATAGTATGATGGTTAATACGGAGTATGTCTCCTGGATGACGCAATACAAGCCTTACAACGCTTAGACATGCTGATTATCCAATTATCAATCTTATCTTGGGGAATATTACACCACTCATCAAGCAATGCCCTCCGAAGTTCCGGTAGATAGGTGGGAGGGAGTTAGAGGGCTGCAATTCATCGGCCAAGCATATCCCACACATGCTCTATTGGATTCAAGTCCGGTGAGTATGCAGGTCAATCCATACGGCTGATATCCTCCGATTGAAGGCATTCGTCTACAATGTTTGCACGGTGAGGACTGGCGTTGTCATCCATAAACAGAAATGCAGCACCCATGGCGCCCCGAAACAAACATACATGTTGTTCCAGAATGACATCCCGAAAGATGTGGTCTGTCGTCGTTACACTCTGAACATGCAGATCAGTTCTGGAACCAAGAATAATTCCTCCCCAAACGAGCCATCCTGCACCACCGTAAAGGTGTCATTCAATGGTATTCTCTTGGTTGTAACGGGTACCTGGCGCCTTCCATATTAAAGTCCGGCGAGAATCAGACTGCAATCTAAACCTGGACTCGTCGGAAAACATCACACAAGACCACTGTTGTGGTGTCCACAATGCATGCTCTCTACTCCAGGTTAATCGCGGGCGACAATGAGTTGCGGTAAGTGGAACACATCTGACAGGCCTACGAGCATATAGACCAATGTGCCCTAAGCGTCTGTACACGGTCTGCCTTGAAACTGTCGTACCGGTAGCTGAAGAGAGCTGACGAGACAGGTGTGGTGCTGTGCTCCGTATGTTTCTTTTGGCAGTAACTGCCAAATACCGGTCCTCATTTGGCGTTGTAACTCGGGGGCGACCTGTGCTGTAACATCTACTCTCATTACTATTATCTTGGAATCGTCACCAAAGATTGGAGATGACACTCTGGGCGATTTCGGATACTTCCAGCTGGGTACGTCCACATTCCAGTCGTCCAATAATTCTACTACGTAAAAAATCATCCAAATTATTCCTTTGTGCCACAACTATGCGGTCATTGCACTGAAAGTCTTTTAAAGCGCTTGTGAACATTTTTCCTTTTCGCCACCATTCCTTATATACCTCTCTCTTACACTCTCGTCATTGTGTCGTACTATCCCCACCATCTGGTGTTTTCCTGTAATTTGTATATTCTTCTTCAAGATGTGTGTAATAATTCTACAGGTGAAATTTTTATTTTAGAATTCAATTTTTGTGTGATTCTGAATTATCCTTAATTTATGGACATGTGTGTATATTTAGGATTTCACAGAATATTATCAAAATACTGAAATAGGTTTATTTAAAGACAAAGCTTCGATAGTGTCAATGAAGATATCATTCTAATTCCTATTAAATTCGGTATACGTAAAATAAATTTCAGTTTTGTCATGAATAAGAATAAACACAAATGGAAACTTCATCACAATATTTCTGCTAAAATCGTTGAAAAAGAGTATATTACATTTCGAATTTCATAAATTTTTCTTTCCTTTTAAATTTCGAATAAGAAACAATTCCTTAGAATTCTATTTAAGTTATAATTTTTATTTTTTTATTGTCTTTAGACTTACGTTCATTTGTGTGCAAATAAATACTAATAAACACCCCTGAAAGGTGCTTGATATACTTAATAAATAAATATAGGGGGAAATATAATGGTTAACAATTAATCGCTTTTACGTCAAGGTATTACAATATGAAACTTATATTTTAATTAAAATTATAGAATTGTTGAATTTTCAGAGGTTCAGTTTATAGAAAGAACTTTTTGTGCCATTCCTGTGAATGTAAATAATTATTATTGAGGGTCCTTTAAAAACGTTATTTTAACACGCACTATACATTTTTTAAAATCAAATAAGATATTCAGACATGACTGTAAAAATTCTATTCAGCTTTGTACTATAAAAATAAGAAGCTTTAAAAGTTAATGATTGTGCTCATATACATAACACTGCGCATGTTGTGTAAACTGCTATTTAAGGTATATATAGAATGAGAAATATAGTTATATTAGAATAAGAAATACCACATTTCTTTCACATTTATCAGTAAATGAAAAATGCATAATTTGCAAATCATAAAAAAAAAAAAAAATGTGTTAGGTCTCAGAAAAAAATTGAGTTTTAATTAATGCGATTTCCATTGACTAAAAGAAAATTCACACACTGTTACACCATAGATCGGGAAGATCGTTGACAAAGACCTAGAATATCAATATCCCTCCTATAAAAGCGAGCTTCTCAACTGCTACATTATTTTTGGGGACGATAAATGTTCATTATCCCCTCTCCCTAGAATGTCTCAAACGTGTTCAAAGTGGTTTATATTATAGTGTCTGCAAAATGCACTCCAATTCATCGAAAAACAAATGGACCATTAGCGTAGGACGTGATTCGGCTTTCATTGTCTATGATAAGAGATATTTATCTATTTTTGCTACATTGTAAAAGAAATCTATATGTTCGAAACACTCATATTATTTTTATACCTCTGAGTTATCAAATATTTTCACTAGGTAACATACAGATATCAATTCACTATCACTCCATTTCCCTCAAATTGAACTATTCTGAGAGTGATCCATTGTTGAAGAAATCAAACCATAGATTTGCCCGGAAACAGTCCAGCATACTACAGTTGATTGAAAGTGGCTCTTCAAAGGGGATGTTACAGAACACAAGCTTTCTCTCAATGATATATTCCATGCATTTGTACTAAATGTTAATACCCATCTTTTGAACATGTAATAATTTTACTTTGTTTTAATTCAGCATCATTTAGAATTTACATGTACCGATTCATATTACTCGTACATGGAAATTGCATTTTCTGACTATTTAATGACATCATTGGCAGCATCTATTAGTCCATATACACTGGTGTGCAAAAATCAAGGACGAGACGGTTTTTTTCAATATAACTTTGTACAAAAGCTTTCCAAATCAACATATTAATACCGTAAGATCCCCAATACGTAAGGACATGTGTAATGTAAGCAACACTTACTAAAAGAGAAATCAGAGGGATAAAAAGAAGCTTTATTGAAAAAGTAGCATGGAGCGCAATGCGACTGAAGGCCGAAACATCCCTGTGATGGGTGTCCAGAAAGAAACATCCGGTCTTTAGTAGGGGATATGATCTCCCCTGACTGCTAGGCACGTTTCACAGCGTCTGTCCATGCTGAGAATGAGGGTGTCAATGAGTTGTTGAGGCATTGCTGCCCATTCGTCTTGCAGCGCCAATCGAAGCTCCCGAATCGTTACTGGTGGTAAGGTAGGAGCTGCCAAGCGTATGCCTAGAAAATCCCATACATGCTCGATGGGATTGAGATTCGGAGATCGTGCCGGTCAATCCATACGTTCAATATCCTCACTCTGTGAGAGCTGTTCCACCGCTACTGTGCGATGACATGGTGGATTGTCGTCCATGAAAAGGAACTGCAGACCCATAGCGCCTCTAAAAAGACGCACATATGGAAGAAGAATCTCGTTACAATAACGGGTCCCGTGGACTAAACCTGCGTCGAAGATGTGAAGGTCTGTACGACTACCAAGCATGATGCCTCCCCAAACGAGAACACCGCGACCTATATACCTGTCCCTTTCAATGATGTTCGAGGGATGATTGCGGCTTCCCCGCTCTCTCCAGATGAGTATGCGATGAGAATCGCTACTCAAACTCAATCTGCTCTCATCTGTAAAGAGTACTCGTCCCCATTCATTGTCTCTCCAATTCCGGTGTTCCCGGCACCACAGAGAACGCCTTCTCCGATGGGCAGGCGTTAAAGGTACACACCGTACAGGGCGTCGTGCAAACAGACCACCACCGTGCAGTCTTCTGGCCACGGTAAAACGCGATATCGGTTGTCTAGTCGCCTGTATCATGTGTCTAGCGATTTCTCCCACTGTCTGCCGCCTGTTTCTTCTGGCCTGTAAGACAATGTACCGGTCATCTGTGGGTGTGGTTCCTCGTGGACGACCACTACTGAACCCCCGGATAGCTGTTCCTGCAGTTTGAAATTGTCTCCAAAGTCGTGAAACGATGCTGTGAGCAATTCCGAACTCTGCAGCCACACTTGTCACACTGCGGCCTTCCTCCTACTTCCCAATGATTCAACCTCGGATAAAAGCATCCATATGTCGTCTGACAGATTGATTATTCGTTATTTCTCGCTGAGGCAGAAACTCGGTGTTATTTTAACTGCTATACGGCGTGCAATCTCTTTGCCAGAAATACTGATCTTACACCGACAACATGCTTTACACTACTCAGACACTCCCCCATTACGTCTACCTACATATCTGCGCATGTGCTACCGTACATCACCTTACTTAATCTCCTGATTGGTCTTTCTGTCCGCTCTGCCTCTTCGTTCAGCTGATATGCTAATTTTTCGACTTCGTCCTTAATTTTTGCACACCTGTGTATTCTGAGAGTGATCCATTGTTGAAGAAATCAAACCATAGATTTGCCCGGAAACAGTCCAGCATAATAAAGTTGATTGAAAGTGGCTCTTCAAAGGGGATGTTACAGAACACAAGCTTTCTCTCAATGATATATTCCATGCATTTGTATTAAATGTTAATACTCATCTTTTGAACATGTAATAATTTTACTTTGTTTTAATTCAACATCATTTAGAATTTACATGTACCGATTCATATTACTCGTACATGGAAATTGCGTTTTCGGACTATTTAATGACATCATTGGCAGCATCTATTATTCCATATAGTTAACCGCTTTTTGTCATTAGAAATCAATGTCACAGTTTCTAGCCCCGTGTTACATGCTTAATTAAAAAGCAGGCAACAGTTTATTTAAAAAAAATAACAAATAAAGTATAAAATCTATGTAACAGACACTTTCAAAAAGGAGTTGAGGTCGCTTTTCACTCTCCATCTAAAATATGCAATTATCATCACTATGTGTTCCTCTAACAATAAAAAAAAATTGCATACTACCGTTATTCCGGAGTATAGTACGCACGCACTATTAAAGCAAAAAATTAAATCAAAATTTACGATGGCACATTGAAAACCGGATATAGACGTAATAACCCTAAAAATAAACCCCAAAAGTATGAACATATATATATATATATATATATATATATATATATATATATATATATAAAGGGTGTTTTTATAAAGGGTGTTTTTAGAGGTATAGAACTTTAAATTGCAATAAAACAAAGATGTATTATTCGATTGACATGAACTTTTTTTTATTCGAAAGATACTCTTGTGGCATTACATTTTAAATATGATTTCTGGCATAGGACTGCCACGACTGGCTCGGATGTAGTCCAATCTGGACGTCCAATTTTCGATGACTTTTTCCAACATTTGTGGCCCTATATCGGCAATAACACGGCGAATGTAGTCTTCCAAATGGTCAAGCGTTTGTGGCGTATCCTCATAGACCAATGACTTTACATAGCTCCACAGAAAATAGTCTAGCGGGTTTAAATCACAAAATCTTGGAGGCCAATTCACAGGTCCAAAACGTGAAATTAGGCGGTCACCAAACGTGTCTTTCAATAAATCGATTGTGGCACGAGCTGTGTGACATATTGCGCCGTCTTGTTGGAACCACAGCTCCTGGACATCATGATTGTTCAATTCAAGAACGAAAAAGTTAGTAATCATGGCTCTATACCGATCACCATTGACTGTAACGTGGTGGCCTTCAACGTTTTTGAAGAAGGATTCCACCAGCCCATAAAGCGCACCAAACAGTCAGTTTTTCTGGATGTAACGGTGTTTCGACATACACTTGTGGATTAGCTTCACTCCAAATGCGGCAGTTTTGTTTGTTGACGTAGCCATTCAACCAGAAGGGCGCTTCATCGCTAAACAAAATTCGCTTTTGAAAATCGGGAACAACGGCAATTTCGTTTTGGGCCCATTCGACGAATCTACGCCTTGCTTGATGATCGTTTTGATGAATTGCCAAACCAAACTGATAGTTAATCACTTAACAGCTGTTAAATCGGTTGCCATCTTGGAAAGTAATGCCAACTTAAACTTCTATACCTGGAAAAAAAACACTCTTTTTTAAATTTATACATACGAGTCGTGTCTGGAAACCAAGTACGGTTTTGAAAAACTTGCATATAAAATATCTTTTCGAAACAAAATTTATTTTTATATAAAAGAGCATGTCAGAAACTATTTTTCTGCATGGTTATACCATTAATCAAACATTTAACTTATCAGGAAACCAACTTATCTGCACCCTATTTAAAGAAAGATACCAACAATGAACAGTTTTTTAAATATGTAGAAATTCATTACAAAGCAATATCTTAATGTAAGCCATCTGTTTTTCACGTATTTTCTCATTCACGTTTTCAACCAAATCTCTATTGACAACAGAAGACTGCCCATTCCATTTTTTGTCCTGATCATTGGAGCACTTATCATTGAATTATCACACCCCTTTTCTCCCCCATTCCATATATTTATTTACATTTTCGCCACATATCTCCATAGATTTGCGATGAATTTCAACTGGCTTAAAATCCCTTGCGTTCAAAACGGATTAAGAACGCACTTCACAGTAGGTGGGATGATCAATCATTGTCTTAAATATTTTGAAAGCTCACTAACTCGTATAAAAACAACACAATGTGGCTGTAATAATGCCACTGTGGACTGAAAATTAACCAGGAACACACGTCATGTTCTTCTTCCATTGTATTTTCAGGCAAATCACCGAACTTTATTTCACCTTTTCATGGTCGTTGTTTCTTTGATCTATAAATAAATAATACATGAAATTTTTCTATAATATTGCTTATGAGTAGTAATGATATAACTGTAGTAATCCTGAAAAGACATGGCGAGTGGTAATGATACTGTAAGGAAATGACAAGGCGTGGCAATTGGTAAAAATTACTGTAAGGTAGATTAGATGATTTGTGTTTATTTTTTGATGGCATTGACAAGGCAGTCCTTTGAAATAATAACCCCGGTTTATTAAACATTTAACATATTGCGTATTCCGGTTTATTAAACGTATAACAAGAAGCAGAGAAGAAGGCACACACGACAAAAATACACACCCGCCAGCTGCAACCGATTAAATGGTAAAGGCTGACAAAGAACAGAAGTGATGGAGATTTTCAAAGATCTCACTATCTATACCCAGCGGGAATCACGTGATTTGGGTGGGTGGATGGATGTAATTCCAAAAGACCCCAGTTAAAATAATTAAACAGTTGTCCTGAAGGACTAGACCATAGGTAAATCAAAAAATATTAAATATTAAATTACTCGGGATTATTATATACATATATTTAAATACTTTTTATAAGAAATGGCATAACTTATTTATTTTAATTTTTAAATAAAATAAAAAAGTTCATCGTATTCATCTTTCATTATATCATTAGTCAACGAAGTATGTTTCATTTTTTTCACGATCACTGTTTTTCTATTCCATAAATAAATAATTACATTAATTTCATCTAGATTGTTACATATACTACATTATATAAATGACTTTTGAATTATGTCAGACTTAATTTCATTCCATGGTTTTATTATCCATTCACACGCTATTTCTAGTCTCTTTATAAGATAAAATCACTGCGATACCGTGCTTAGGTTTCTTCGTAAGGAAAAAAATGTGCGTTATGCGCAAGAATGTACGGTAATTTCTTTTACAATTGCTTTTATTCCTTTCTTTCTGAAAAGGAATTTAATTGCGAGGTTGTTTCACTTCAGACTCAAACTATTATTTGATTGATTTCAATACACAGTGTCTTTTCAGTTTTTATTTTAAAATAGTGTAGTGCCGCGAGTAAATAAATAAACCCATATGAGGAATAAAATATACCGGGCTAGCATAAATGATTCATTTTCTTAGAAAAGGTTATATTTTCAAAAGCGTTGCATATACACACATGAAAATATATGAAAAGAGCCACAAACGCATTAAAATCGTATTATTTATTCAACCCCTTATATCCCTTCATTGGCACCACCCAGTTTGTGACTACAAGAACTAGGGGTTTTTAACCATGTGCCCGTGGGTGCCAGTGTGCTCAAGAAGCTATTTTTGCGCCCCCGCGATTGTATGCTATATGTTATATCAAATCAAACATGGCCAATCCGTGGCCTGCAACGGTTTTTTAAAGGACCACGAGATTAATCATACTTTTAGAAATAAAATATAAACTGTAAAAATATTGTACTGGCAACACCGTTTTGCTACCACTGGTATTGGTAACACTGTTTTGTCTTGTCAGCTGTTATTGTCGCTTAAGATCCTCGCGTTGAATGCACGTTAAATCTGTCGAAACTCAAATGTCCTGCCATTAATGGGGCGTCAAAGTTATGAGAAGGGGTGTCATCCTTGTCACTTGACCATAGTTCAAAATTACGAAATCCGATGTCAAAATCCCTCGAGTAGCTAAATAGCTCGACGTTAATATTCACTCACTTACTGCTTCTTCTGGATTCGAACCCAAGCCATTTGGCACAGCAGTCAGCCTCACTAACCACTATTTTGGATGGGATAGTTACTAATTAAAACGTAAGTGTTTGGCCGTGGTAGGCAAATGGTCAAAATCGTGGACTACAGGCGGGCATGACATGTGTTCGAACTTAGTGATGCTGAAGAACCGCCGTGTAGAAGAGAACAAAGCACGTTAAATCTGTCGAAGCTCAAATTTCCTTCAGTTGGTGTGGTGTAGAAGTTAAAAAGAAGGGGAATCAGCTCAGGTGTCGTTCACATCACTTGACTTTCGCTCTTAATATACATAATAGTTGCGTGATTAAAAAATGTTTGTTACAATTTTTCCTATAAAAATCTTACAATCAAGTCAGAAATTATTATGTAATAAAAAGGAAAACATTTGAAATATATCATTTTAAATTTATTATCTAATTTTATATCATTTTAAAGGGAATTTATTACTGAATTCAATATAAAAACAAAATTTAAATACACTCAGGAACAATGAAAATAGCGACCCAAGAAGGAAGCTAATTACAATCGCGAAACTTTGCAAATAAGTACAGCGTAATGTGAAAAGCAAATGATCCAAGTTTTGTGCCAATACGCATGCTCATACACGCCGAGGTGGCGCTACAATCAGGAAGAGAGTGCTATATAAGCCAGCACAAATTCGAAGATTCATAAACGTGACGATTACCCGCCGATTGTAGGAAAACTTTAGTAAGCGAAACATGTCAGGTAAACGTGATAGAAGAGATTTCTCACAGAAAAGTGAGTTTGAGAGGGGCCTAACCATCGGGATGAAAACTGCAGGCTGGTCGACGCACCGTGTTCCTGGACAGGTTGATCGTTCGGAGTGTGCCGTTAGAAATTGTTGAGAGCAGTGAACACGAGAAGGTATCCACGCGCGGAAAACCGGGTCTGGAGCGACCAGGAAGACAACGAGGAGAGAGGATCGAAGGATCATGCGGCAAGCACTTGTGAACCCCACATTGACTGGTTCAACGATACGAGCAGACGTAGGTGTAGCAATTGTTCCACAAACAATTTCCAGACACCTTGCAGAAGCAAATCTTAATTCCAAGCACCCTTTCTGTGCACTCCCTTTAACACCGGAACATTGGCAACTGCGTCTACAGTGGTGCCAAGCCAGATCAATGTGGAATGTCACAGATTGGCAAATTGTTGTGTTTAGTAATAAGTCCCGGTTTGTTTTTGGCACAGATGATAACCGTGTACGGGTGTGGAGGCGCCCTGGTGAACGGTACAATTCCCTGCACACTGTTCTACGTCACACTGCCGCACAGCTGGTGTAATGGTCTGGGAGGGCCATGGCCTATGATAGCCGGTCCACTTTAATTGTGATGCGTGGAACCTTAACGGGCCAACGTTACGTTGATGATATTCTTCAATCCCATTTAGGACATTTCCTAAATGGTCTCCCAGGGTCAATTTTCCAGCAAGATAAGGCTCGTCCGCATACAGCGAAAATTGCTCAAGACTTCCTACGTCATTTTTAGACTCTTTCATGGCCAGCCCGCTCCCCCGATTTGTCCCCTGTAGAGCACGTGTGGGATGAACTAAAACAGCAGATGCCATCGTGTCACTCTAAACATGATTTAGAGTCGGCTGTTCAATATTTGTGGGCCCATCTGCCTCAGGAGAACATAAGGTGTCTAATCAACTCAAGGCAGGACCGTGTGGCGGCATGTATTGCAGCTGGAGGTGGTCCAATGAGCTATTGAAGTTTCCCGGTATTTGTGTCGTTGTTCACCCTGTATTCGTTCAATTGTCTTGTTTTTGAGATCAAGTGAATCTCTTATCTGTGTCATTATGTGTATTAAATTTTATTTCAATCCGATGCTTTCTTCTTGGGTCGCTATTTTCAATGTTCCTGAGTATATTTGCAATGCATAAAATTTATGTTGTAATAACTGTCGATATATATTACATACTGATGATAGTAGTGAGTTATCAGAGCTTACTGAGTTTGCCTTTATTCCTTATTACAACTTTACGTCGATGTTCCATTGAGCTAAAAATAGTTTTAAGCTCTTTCTTAGTTATTGCATGATGCCAGGAAACAATTATATCCTTAATTAGTTCCTTTTTATTTCATGGGTACCTCAAATGGACAAGAGTTTTTGAACGGTGGTAAATGTTTAAAATAGGATTGATGTTAGGACTGTTTCATGGCCAAGACAACAACTGGATAATCTTAGAACTGCACCAATCTTTCAATTACTTTACTGTGGGATAAGGAGCAGAATCTTGCTAAAAATAATTTATGCATTGTTGGTAAATAGATCCCTGATGGAAGGCAGAAGTTTGGGATCTAGAATGGTGTCAATGTATTTTGTGACATTCAATGTCCCATCCATGATATGAAGGCGACCGATACCATCTGCTGATATTCATGACTAAGTGATAAAACTATGTGGCTACCTCACTGTTGCCTGGATGCAATCAGGATGTAGCATTTCTGCTGTTTTACGTCTCCCATATTTTTGGTTATCACTACCGAATAACGATATTTTAGTTTCGTCCCTCTGCATAACGTGTGTCCAATAATCATTTGTCTAATTAATGTGTTCCATTGCCCACTGTAGTCATTTTTAGCTCTTGTATAAATTTAGATACGGCATTTTTCATGGATTTCTACATTTTAGTCTTACATCTGTTAATCTACACGTGATTATTTTTGAACTGACAGAAACACCAAAAAACCTCCCTCAGATCACTTCTGATGGATGTCCATGAAATTCTTTTATCTCTGAAACATAGTACTTTTGTTCTTCTGTCATTACCAGATGTGATGCACTTTTTTCGGCCATTTCCTGCTTTATTTTTATTAAATTTGTCCCTTGGCATCTTAAACAAAACTCTCAGTCTCCAGATGTAGTTACTAAACTGCCCATAAATTAACCCCCATAAATTTAACAAAGGAAATACCATTTTCTCGTCACATATATGACCAATCTACTCTTTCATTTGATGCCATTGCTTTTTGAATAAATATCATTGTTATCCTGGCCAGAAAACAGCACTGACCTCAATCCTATTGAAAACTTGTGGCACCGTTTGAAAACTCTTGTCCGAATGAGGTACCCATGAAATAAAAAGGAACTAATTGAGGATCATTGTTTCCTGCCATCATGTATTAAAAAAAGGAAGAGCTTAAAACAATTTTCAGCTCAATGAATGGGTGAGTAAGTAAATATTAACGTCACACTATTCAGCTACAAGAGGGCTTTTGGCGAAGGACCTCGTAATTTGAAACATGGTCAAGTGACGAGGACTACACCTGAGCTGCCACCCCTTCTCCTAACTACCACACCACACCACTGGGAGGACGTTTGAACTCTCGACAGATTTAACGTGAATCGCTCCCCTACACGGCGGGTCTTTAGTGGTACTGGGTTCAAACTCGTGACTTGCCTGCCATGATCGGATATTTTGACCAATGGGCTACCGCAGCCTCTCAGTTCATTTAAACATCAATTTGAAGCTGTAATAACGTCATAAAATACATTGACATCATTCTAGAAATCACACCTTTGCCTTCCATCAGGGTTTTATTTCCCAACAATGCTTCATTTCTTTTCAGCAAGATTCTTTCTCAGGAAACAGTCCTGACATCAATCCTTTCGAAACCTTGCGGCACCGTTTGAAAACTCTTGTCCGAATGAAGTACCCATGATATAAAAAGAACTAATTGAGGATATAATTGCTTCCTGGCATCATGCAATAACTAAGGAAGAGCGTAAAACTATTTTCAGCTTAATGCAGTGTTTCTCAAACTGTGGGGCGCGCCCCCCTGGGGGGGCGATAAACGTACAAGGGGGGGCGCGAGCATATCGAAAATAAAAGATTAAAAAAAATTTATTTACTGGAATGAAGTGAAACAAAATACTTTCTGACATAATAAAAAAATACACATTTATACTGATATAATTTATATATCTGCGATATTACGTCATAAAAAATTAAAGCTACTTCTTTTCAAACCAAAATGAGAAAAAACAAAACCCAGACCCATAATCGAAAAAAAATTTTAGGAAGGTAAAAAATTCATCACTGTTATATATTTGTCATCAGATGTAGGCAGCAGAATGTAGCTGCTGCGGTTTGACCTTCGAACTTACTTGTACGGTTAGTTACGTCCCTGCTCTTATGTATTTGTTTTTTCATTTAGGGAAGTTGCAAATAAACTATTTCTGCTGCGATTTTTTCCTTGTAAAATATTTTTATGATTTTTGGAAAAGCACAGAGAGCTGAAGGATTACTTGGCCAAGATTTATTTCTATGAGTTATTCCCAAACATATAAAAAAGCGTAATGAAAAAAACGTTTTACATAATTTTTTTGAACATCCATATTGTAATAAATACACTTTTATTCCGGAGCTGTCACACTGAGCACAGAGTGCACGAAATCGGTAATTCTGGCAAAATTGTTTAATTCTTACCAATGGCTCTGACACACATACTCTCTCTCTCTCTATCCTCCTGTTTGACAGTTTTAACGTGTGAACTAAAATATATTTGTCACATATCTCCCTCTTTTTTGGGAGTGACAAACGTTTTTTTACAATCTTAAGGTACTTGTTTTGACTGAGTTCCCGGTGTGATAACTTTTTTCCGAAATATTTTCTGTGTTCTTGAAAGTAGGTGAGTATATTTTCTCTTAATTAAATTATTCACTGGAATTACGATTTTTATTGTGTACTATAAAAATAATTATAAAAAAAGAGATTGGGGTGGCTCAATAACCCCACTCGACCATTAGTATCGAGTGCGTGCCTGCTCCAGGTTTAAAACATGTTGAAGTCTTTTCACTTTAAATATTAAAAATAATACAATTATTTCTCATCGGAATTTTATATTATTGTTCATTATTCAACATCAATTCTAAACGCCAATTCTGTGAGGCTTAAAATTACAGTTCGCTTAAAACTAATTATAATTTGAGCATTCATTTAAAAAAAACCATTTTACATTTTTGTAAACATTGTCGCGCACTTGGCTTTACTCTCCTTAAAATTCAGCGATTATATCAATAATGTTTTATTTTCTTATAAATGAACTCGTGCAAAGAGCGCACACTTCAGCTGGTATACTTTTAATGTATCAGTGCTGCACAGAATATTTGATAACTAATTAATTAATGCTAAATTATAAGAACAAGTTTAATAAGTATTAGCGACTTCCATGGGCTTGTCTTACAGAGCAAAGTTTTTATAAGGAATGCTTATGATTAGAAATTGATCCACTGAGTTCTTTCTAAAAAAAAAAGCTGATATCTATATTTTGCCTTCCAAGCAGCCACCGCATTTTGCAATATGTTGAATTTAAAAATTAGAGAAAGGAAAAAAACATAATAATTATCCTATTACTTAATTTTTTTTTTTTTTTTTTGCTTAAAAGCAACATATACAAAATTTAATACTTATGTCATGAATTTGTACTGTATATAATTAAGATTATTGCTTTAGCGTGAAAAAAAGTGCATTATTATTGCATTCAGTACATTATTAATGTATAAGGGGGGCGCGATAAAAATTGTGATTGATAAGGGGGGCGCCAGTTTTGAAAGTTTGAGAAGCACTGGCTTAATGAAACTTCGATGTGTAGCTGTAATATAGAAAAATTCAACCTCATTAAGTTCTGATATTTCACTGATATCATCAGTATCCAACGTATATCGACAGTTATCACAGCATAACACTTTTTGCGTTGCAAATATTTAAGTTTTTTTTTTGGTTTGAATTGAGTATTAAATTCCCTTTAAAATGATATAAAATATTTAGCATTTTGTGCAACTTATGATTTTCTACAAGCATGTGACGGGCTCATTGTGCTTTCTATTAATTATCATCTTGGGTTATTTGGGGCCGAAATTCGGAAATCCATTTCAGCCAAATCCAGAAGCGGAACGTGACTATGCAAATTAGGAACCTTTTAAAAGCAGAAGTTAAGCGTTAGTGAGGTGGCCTTTTGGGAAGTGATTATGCTCGTCTGAGTTTAAACGCGTAAGCTGAAGAAAGTGGATATTCCAGTATCAGCTATCCGTGAAAGTGCGTTCAAGAAAGGTGTATACCATTCCACGCGAGATAAAAAAATTACATTGAAGATTCGAGAGGGTTGCTGCTACCCAGGATATAAGTAATTATAGTGGTCAGGATCGCGCTTATTTGGTAATACGTATTGTGTCTTTTTTCACCTCAGATCCGCTAAGTTAAAATATAAATATTTTCATTATACAGTGTTTAAGTTAAGATCATAATAAAGAGATATTAAGATTTTGGCAATGCTTCTTTCTTCATTCACTATCACACCCCTAGGTCACGAAAATAACTTAGAAGTAAGGTATCACCCATGGGGGAATGCTTTACAAGCATACGAACTTAAAAAAAAAACCTAACAATTTAAAAAAGTGTCCACAATCTTGACCACCACTGTATATACACAACAGAAATTATAGAAAATTAAGAAATATCAAAAGGAATTAACCAAAAGAAATTTTTCCCGAGCAAGATATAAGAAAAAAGCGAACAGCTATATGTTCTTTCTTTCCTTTTATGTGCCTTAAGCCAGTGTTTCTCAAAGTGTGGGGCGCGCCCCCTGGGGAGGCGCGATGACCCTACAAGGGGGGCGCAAGTGTATCGAAAATTTAAAGATTTTTTTTAAAAAAAAATAACCGGAAAGAGAAGTAAAACAAAATGCTTTCTTCCATAATAAAAAAAATACACACAACAACACTGACATAATTTATGTTTATTATCTGGCTTTTTTCCTTCATCAAATAGCTATCTTTGATCCCAAAACCAAATTAAAGAAAAAAAAACATTTTGTTTTATTTGCTGTATTTCCTCAATGAGAGATTTTTTTATTACGTTTTAACATAAAATATTACTCGTTAAAATAAAAACGAAACCCAGACCCTGAGAAAAATTCTAAGAAGATAAACAATTCACCACTGTAATTATTATTGAAATACTGTACATTAGTTGTAGAAAAAGAAAAGGAAGTCATGATTCACTTTTCAGCCAGGCTGCATAATACGTTTGCTAATCATTTGATTGACCTTCAATCTTATGGTATGGTTATTATCAATATTAGTTCCCTCCCATCTTTTATGCGTTTGCTTTTCGCTTAGGGAAATTGTAAATAATTGAGTTTTTTTGCGGTATTTGGAAAAGAATTGATTGGTTTAACATTTCTGTAGGATAATTGAAAAGTGTCTGATTTGCGTCCTTTATTATGGTCTTGTACTTTTGAATCATTTTAGTTCAGTTTTATTGGATTCTTTCTCAAATCATTAAAGAATTGAATAGTCCTTGAAAGAAGGTAAGTATACTTTCTATAAATTAAAATATTCACTAGAATTCCGATTTGTATCGTGTACAGTAAAAATAATTCTAAACAAATGATTGGGGTGACTGAGTCCCCCCGCACTACCATTAATGTTAGTATCGAGTACGCGCCTGCTCCCGGGTTAAAACATTTTGAAGTCTTCTCGCTTTAAATGTTAAAAAGTAACAAAATTATTCTTCATCGGAATTTTATATTCATTTTCATAATTTAACATTAATTCTAAATGCTAATTAAAATTACAGTTTTTTTAAACAGTTTAAAATTATAGCATTTATCTAAAAAAAAATCATTTTACATTTTTGTATACAATGTCGTGTGCACACAGTTTTACTCTCCTTACAGTTCAGCTATTATATCAAGAATAATGTTTTATTTTTTTAAAAAAATGAACTCGTGCGAAGAGTCGGTGTTTCAGCCAGTATACGTTTGATGTATCAGTACTGAAGAATGTATTTTATAAATAATTTCTTATTACTGAATTTGGCCGCGGTAGCCGAGTTGTATAGGTATCGGATCGTGGCTTGCCTTGTCACGAGTTCGAGCCCAGTACCACTAAAGATCCGCCGTGTAGGGCAGCGATGCACGTTAAATCTGTGGAGAGTTGAAACGTTTTCCCGTTGGTGTGGTGTGGTAGTTAGGCGAGAGGGTGCCAGCTCAGCTGTCATCCACGTCACTTGACGATGGTTCAAAATTACGTGGTCCGTCGTTAAAACCCTCGTGCAGCTGAACAGTGCGACGTTAATATTCAATCAATCAATCTTATTAATAATTGATTGAATATTAACGTCGCACTGTTCAGCTGCACGAGGGCTTTTTGACGACGGACCACGCAATTTTGAACCATCGTCAAGTGACGTGGATGACAGCTGAGCTGGCACCCTCTCCTAACTACCACACCACACCAACGGGAGGACGTTTCAGCTCTCGACAGATTTAACGTGCATCGCTGCCCTACACACGGCGGGTCTTTAGTGGTACTGGGCTCGAACCCGTGACAAAGCAAGCCACGGTCCGATACTATACCGCTCGGCTACCGCCGCCACCAATCTTATTACTAAATTAAGAACAAGTTTAATAATTATTAGGGACTTCCACGGGCTTGTCTTGTAGAGGAAAGTTTTTCAAAGGAAGGTTTAATATCAGAAATTGACACTTAAAGAGTTATTTTCTATATTTAGCTGAGATCTATATTTTGTCTTCAAGGCATCCACTGCAGAAAATCCGGTTTGAAAAAGGTAGGATGTTGAAAATGGTAATAGTATACGAAGTGCTTTTGTTTTCAGTACAGATAATTCCTCATCCACCTCTACCCCAAATTCAAAGAGCGATTTATTACAAAATTGCCTTTTAATTTTTCACTGGATGGGAAATCTATGAAGATTTCTTCTTCGGAAGTTGAGAGACCTTCTGGAGTATCTTGAAATAGATCCCTAATCCACTCGTAACTTGCTACCAAGTTGTCCTCATCCAGAAAATACTTTTTAAAATTCTTTGCCAACATAGCTAAATGATTTTACATGTTTTAAAACAACTTTCACATGTTGTTCTGCAGATTTGTAAGTTTTAACACATATTGAGCTGGGGCTTTTATTCCATCATTTACTTCAGTAGTGGTAAATCCAAAATTCAAGTATTTTTGAGAAGAACGCCTTGATTTAATTTTCGGAACCATGCTCGTTCGTCTGTGTACTTGTTGATTCTTTATTATGGTCGAATGTTTGCTTACGACTTAAAAATGTATGTATATTGTTTTAATCTACTTCCGTAAATACTTAATTACCGTGAATTACAATTAACGTGGAAATTAAAAAAAATGTACATTCAAGCTAGATTCGGTAGCTATAGGAGTATCGAGTCGACCAAAACTGACTGGAATTGAACGAGGAAAAGCATTTTTACATGTTTTGTGCAGACGTCCGATAGTTTGCCCAGACTCACGCAAACGTACCCTATAATGCCAGATGTGATGGATATGATAGAGAGCGACATTGACTAGACTATTTTTCTAATGACATTTGTACCTTGAGAAATGAATGATGAAGGAAATAAATCTTTAATTAAATGCATCATTTTGCGATCTGTTCCAATTTAAAAATTAGAGTAAGAAAAATAACATAATTCTAAGTAATATATATTTTAAGTAATTTTCTTAAAATATATATTACTTAAAAGTTACATATACACAAAATTTAATATACTTATGGTATTAATTTGTACGGTTTATAATTAAGATCGTATTGTAACTTTAGCGTCTCTGTCTCAAAGTGCATTTTTATTGCAGTAAATACGTTATTATTTTACAGGGGGGCGAGACAAAAATTATGATTGAAAATTGGGTCGCCAGTATTGAAAGTTTGAGAAACACTGCTTTTAATGTATGAGTATTTTATGACTAATTAATTAATACTAAATTAAGAACAAGTTTAATAATTATTAGCTACTTCCATGGGCTTGTCTTACAGAGCAAAGTTTTTGAAAGGAGTTTTTAATTGACCCCCTGAGTTCATTTTCTATATTTAGCTGATATCTATATTTTGTCTTCTAAACAACCACCGCATTTTGTAATATGTTCCCATTTAAAAATCAGAGAAAGGAAAAATAACTTAGTAATTATCCTATTACTTAACTTTGTTTTGCTTAAAAGTAACATATACAAAATTTAATACTTATGTCATGAATTTGTACGGTTTATAATAAATATCGTTGCTTTATCGTAAAAGTGCATTATTATTGCATTCAGTAAATTATTATGTATAAGGGGGGCGCGATAAAAATTGTGATTGAAAAGGGGGCGCCAGTAATGAAAGTTTGAGGAGCACTGCCTTAAGCATACATTGCATGTCTCAAACTCCGATACTAAAGTTGAATTATCGAAAGCTTCAAAAGAGCTTTATTTATCTATCAAGTCCACCAAATTCTTTGTATTTGTATTTTTAAGGGGTTTTTTTTTCATTCCTTACAAACGGATCAAATGGTCAATAAAGTACTGAAAAAAAAAAAAAAAAGGATTTGGATCGTGAATACGATTACGTAGCTATATAAATCCTACTACAAGCTGTAGCGTTTCCTTGTAGCGGTAAAAAATTGTGATAGATGCAGTTCGAAGAACAATGCAAACGAAGTGCACTAATTTTAAAGGAATTGTCATTTTGTTCTTGTCTTTCTAGAAACTGAAGAATTAAAATATGTTTCTGTTAAACTTATTTTACTTTAAATTGATTCTTTATACATTAAAACTTCTTAAGCCAACGTTTCTTAAACTGTGGGGCGCGTCCCCTTAGGGGGCGTGACAACTCTACAAGGGTGGCGCGAGCATATTGAAAAGTCAGAAACAAAAGATTATTTAAAAAAAATTATTATTTTATGGAAATAAACGAACAAAATATGTTCTAACGTAATAAAAAATAAAACACACATTTACACTGATATATTAATTACACTTACAAAATTGTATCAGAGCTTCACAAAGTTTTTATCCTGAATTTAACAATACTAAGTTACGAACATGTTTAATAATTACCAGTGACCTCATGGGATTCTCATACATAAAATTATATACAAAAATTACCACTTTTCTTGATAATTTGTACTTTTTAGAATTAAATTTCTAATTGCCGAATAAAAGTTAGGGGATTGTATTGGGGTGGGGAAGGGGAGTAAAGAAGCAAATACTAGTCTGAAATAAGTAAATCCTTCGCAAACATTGTCAAGGTAGTTTATTGCATTCAAAAAGCCTTCGGAAAAATTTTATGGATATCAGAGCACAGAAAAGACCGTACTTCGGAAAGACGTATATATACGTCCGGGGAAATTAATGCTTTGAGTGAGCGAGACACTTTTTAACGCTGGTGGCACTTAAGAGGTTATAGTCTTATCGTAGTTTTAGCATCAAAATATAGCATTATTGAGTTCAATACATTGTTATTGTATGAGGGGGAGGCACGATGAAAACTATGATTGAATATTGGGTCGCGAATATTGAAACTATGTAGAGCATTGTATTAAGCTTATTTTATCGGCTGACTTTATAAAAATCTTGGTATTATTTATATAAGATGCAATGTGGTCACATATCTGCCAAAAAAATTGAGTTGGATTAAATTCTAATGCATAGATTTATAGTAGTTAATCTCATAGTATTTTAGAAATTCCTTGAATTCTTTCCCTCCATTTAGAAAGTTCTGAGTTTAGAATAAAACAAACATTTTAGTCACGGGTATTTGTTCGATTATGCATTTTAATGGCGAATACTTTAGTCAGAGAAATTAATATCCAATTTGTGAAGTAAAAAGTTATAAATAACAATTCTTGAACTTTTTAGAAATTTATAATAACACAGTTACCCTCATTTTCTACTTATACAACATCCGTCTTCTGTCCTCATACATTTAACGAGTAAAATGGCTCATTAGAAACCATTAGACTTTTTTATACCATAGTAAATATACAGAGTAGAGGCAAAAAAAAAAGTGATCCGGACGAGTGGACACGATTGAACGTGAATGTAACGAGCACACCAATCAATCGTAACCGGTTTACCTAACTGACCACCCAAGTCACCTGACCTGTCCGTGTAAGATTAATTTTTGTGGGGAACCCTGAAGCCTAAGGTCTATCGCAACAACCTTTGGGACAATGGGGAGGAAACCATTGAAAAAAAAATATTCTTTTTTAGGTCAAAAGCCAATCCAAGATTCTCTATATAATTTTTAATCCAAATAGAGTCCGAAACGTTCAGAGATGTATAGCAGAAACAGAGTCAGAAAATATAACGATATTCACAAAAGCCTCCTTTCTAAACATTGATTGTTGAAAAGTAGTTCAAATAGCTTCTACTTCATCATCAAACTAAATTCTGTTTGGACATAAGTTCAGATAAAATGCAAATATCGAAGTCTAATTTTTTTGTGCTCATTTTTATACCCTCCGCATAATGCGCATCCGTAAATTTGGACACTTTCTGTGTTAAAAGTGCGCGTTATACGCCGGATTTTACGGTACTTATGGAACACCGAAGCTAGCTAGTTTAGAGAACAGGTTTTTTACAATCGATGCAATGTTTCAATCAATGTATAGATGACACATGTGCCTTCATTGGAAGCACGCGATGACGCTTGAGGTATCCGACTACTTGCGACAACTTTTTTTTTAAAAAAAGAAATGAAATTATGGATAATTTTTTTTGTGGTTTTTAGATTTATTTAATACATTTTAAGAAAAAAAAGACTAAAATTAAGAAGAGAAAAATAAATTATTACTACTATAATGGGTAAAATTGGGTAAAAATTGACAAAAATTTACATAAACGAGGCCCGCAATGTAAAAAAAGGTAAATCAACTAATTCTCAATTTTTCAAGTTTAATGTATTACTTTGATATTCCTTTTTGAAATGACTTTCAAGATAAGAGATATTTTAATTTTTACAAAAACTAGAGCACAGTGATTATATTCACATAAAGAACTGTAAATTTTGTAATAAAACAGTGATGGATAAATCTGAAGGTTAAAACACTTTTACTGTTATGCAGAACATTCACAAAAAATTTCATCAAATTATTCTAAAAACTTTTTGGGCAATCACTGTCCCCGTTTGAAATTTTCGAATACAACACATTTCGTTTAAAACGCCTTTTCAAGTTTGACATCTTATGTAAATTTGTAGCATATGCTTTTTTACTGAATCACTTGTAGTTTTTGTTTTGGTGAATGGAAAATAAAAGAATTGTGTGATATTTTTATAAAGATAATAGGATGAACTATAAAATCAAATCTTAAAAAAAATGTCAGTTTTGAAAAAAAATCATGATTTTAGGGCAGTTGGATACCTTAACACGGCCAATGCCGTCGTAAGGGGCAAAAGCGATCACTGCGATGCCAGCCATACAATGGATTTTTCCACACACCAACTGAAGGGTAGAATAAATGTGGATAATAGCTCTTCCCTTGAAAGCACGGAATTAGCTATTGTGATATAATTCCACACCTTCACGCTTTAATGGGACTGGGTTTTTGTTGATGCCACATCCCACAACAGAGCGGGATACAGAAGGAAACAAATTAAATATTACGTCGTATTCAGATTCCTCCGTTCACTTAAGTTCTTTGCTTCCTGCATAAAATACTTCCGTGTTCCATAATCTAGGAGTTGCTAATAGTTGTTCAGACATTCATCTTGCCATTTTTGTGTTATTTGCGTTTTTGTAGTAAAAATAGTAGTCTGTCATATTTTAAAGAGAGGCATGTGACGAACGGACATTTACGCAACCTTCACACTAATCCTCTTGGGGAATCTTTGAGTTAGCATTCGCGTTTAATTCTCAGCCATCCCTCTCAAGAAGAAACCGTGATATTCAGATTAGTTAGACTATATAAAGTCAAAGTTTTGGCTTTGATAAAGAAGGAAGTAGGAAGCAGCTACATTCGCTACGCCGGTAAGATTGAGTAAGTTTTACTTTTGCATGTAAAGATTAAGAGTGTTTTTCTGCCACTGTGTTCAATTAGTAGATTTGAGGTTAGAAATCAACGATAGATTACATAGAGTTAGATAAGTTGATTCCACATATTTGCTTAATAATCATTGCTTTCTTCGTGCTGCTTATTTGACATTCACTTTGGGAATAAGTTGTTGTTGGTTTGTTTGACTAAATAAATCACGCGTCTTTTATTTAACATGTCCTTTGGGTTCTTTGGGGATAGAATTAATGGCAACTCTTTTCCAACCAAATTCAAGAAGTGAAGCGTGAAGGAAAGATGCAAATTAAGAAGCTTTTAAGTATCAGAAGTTAGAGTAAGCGAGGTGGCAATTCGTGGAGTTTAAAGATAATCCGTGGTTCAAGCATGAAGAGGTTTTGGAAAACGTTACGTGGTGACTAACAGAAATTATATGTAATAAAGAGCAAAGTCAAGGTGCATACCATTTCACTCGAGTAATTACGCAATTTCATCTAGGATTATTGTGATCGCTACTTCAGACTACATCAAAATAAGATTGACTATTTAATATTAGGATCTGCGATAGTACTGGAATTGAGTTTAGGCGAGTCAGTTATGGATAGTGGTCCAAGTTAAGTAATTTCGGTAATATAGATTTATTGGGTGTTTTGCCAACGTAGATTCTCTCATATATATATTATTATAATCTAATTTGTTAAAGGTTTAAGTTAAAAATCTTAATAAAGTGGTATTAAGATTATGTATGCTTCTAGTTCTTCCGTTAATTCAACACATCTAGCTCACGCTGATAAACAAGGAGATGGTCCCCAGAGGGGGGTGACTTCAAGTGCCAACGAGAAGAAGGTAAGAAGCGCGAGTGGGTTTAATGTTTTACCAGAAGTGTACTTTTCCGGGTCTTGGAACGTTACCGAGTTTCTGGAGATTATTGACAAACAAATACGATTTCTTGACATACCCAGTGATTTGTCATGTCCTTATTTGAAAGGTCATCTCCTGGGAAGGGCCCAAAATTGGTATCAGATATTCGGATCAGTGTTAGTGCAGAATACCGCCACGGACTCTTCACAGTTAAAAGCAGCGTTGTCAAAAGCATTCCCTGCCATACACAATAGGAAATATTTAGAAATTATGTTTTATGCTCCTCAACAGAGACGTGACCAGGAGCCAACGGATTTTGTTTACGATTTATTAAAAACATTAAAACTGGGGATGTCAGAGGAAACACTCGTAGATCATATTTTCGTTAGACTTGAACCACAAGTCCAGGATTATGAGGAGGTTCAAAATCCACAAACCATGGGGGCCTTATCTAAATTTGAGGAAAGATATCCATGCAAGGCAATGCGGGGTTCGAGGCATAGTGATAATGTAGAAAGACAAGGTTGGAATGAGCGTAGGATATCTAATGCGGATGATAATCGAAGAAATTGGAGAAATTCGGAAGTGGTGCGTAGATCGAGTAATGTCAGAAATGATATAGGGATAACTACGAGAATGGCTTTCAAGGAAATCAGTGGTTCGACAGCAGGAATAAATTTCAGAAGGATGATCGAAGATTTAACGATAGGGGATACCATTTTAGAAATGGGGCTCAAAAAGACGATATTAGCAGAGGGGACCGCAGAATAGAGGTTCAAATGAGAATTTTAGTCGAAGCGATAGTAGGCAAAGGGGACGAATGAATGTTTTGAAAGTTAGTGTTGTGCAAAGTAATCAGACGCAGCCGACAAATGAGGGACCGATTAAACTTTCTGCAATATGCATGTCTCCAGTGGAACTTCCATATGTTCCTATTTTATTAAATGATACTTTTATGAAAGCATTATGGGACACTGGCGCGGAGAAGTCATATTTATCAGAGAAAACATCGAAAATATTTTTTTATAAACAAGTAAAAAAATCACGTACTCAGGTGATCATGGCACAGGGAGCTAAATGTCAGAATATTGGAATTGTGGAGTTGAATGTTTGAATTAAGAAGTTTGAAATCCCTTGGTTGTTTCATGTGTTGGCAGATTTGGAATACCCATGTATTCTCGGGGTGGATTTTATAAGTACGTCAAAGATAATTTTGGACTTCCATCGAAAATCGTTGTCGATTTCTGATTCGCAAATTGATACGGTGTTTCAAACGATTGAGGAAGGAAAAGTAGAAATAGATCTTTCTAATACAAGGTTGGAGTTAAAACAGAAACAGGAGTTGCTGGATTTGTTTAGTGGTTTTCAGGGATTATTTCCAGATAAACCGGGGCTTACACATGTTTTATATCATGAAATTGACGCGGAAGATAAGCCACCTGTTGTTTCTCGTCCGTATCGTTATGCCAGGATAAAACAAGTGATACTCGATTATCATGTAGACAAAATGTTGAATGAGGGAGCCATAATTCCGATTCAATTCCTGTATGCGTCACCAGTTGTGTTATGTAGAAAAAATAATGGGTTACAGCCAGATAATCCGGAAGCGCATAGATTTGCTGTCGAATATCGGAAACTTAATGTTATTACAAAGTATCCCCGGTATCCCTTACCCTTAACAGATGATTTAATAATGAACATAACCCATACAACGATGATGTCGGCTCTTGACTCAGATCAGGGTACTTTCAACTGGCAGTAAGCACCATTGATATAGTTAAGACCAAGTTCGTCAAGAAGAAGGGCACCTACGCATTTCGGCGTATGCTCTTTGGCTTTTTAGGGACGTACGGCTCTCGTTTTACCAACTAAGACACATATGGTTTTTTTCTGAGTCCGTTGTCCAGATGAGGCATGACCATTTATTTTGTAAAAGAGAATCGACCGTGTTTAAAATACGTAGCTGTTAATGTTGGTCTATTTAATTGAGTAAAATTTATTGTGGCTGTCGAAATTTCAAATTAAGGAGGAATATTAAAAATTAAATTTAAGATGAAAAGGGAAAATTAAAGTTTAAGCTGAATATTAGAAATTCATGGTTAGAATGATTATTTGATGTTAAAAGTTAAATAGGGCATGGAATGTTACAGGTTTAGAAAAATAAAATTTAGGCAAGTAATTTATTAAGGGCCATTAAGACCCTCGAATAAATCACTTTTTCTTCTTGGAGGAGATTGTGACGGGCTCACGCGTCTTTTCTTTATCATCTCATTTGGGTTCTTTGGGGCCAGAATTAATGGCAACGCTTTTCCAACCAAATTCAAGAAGTGAAGCATGAAAGAAAGATGCAAATTAGGAAGCTTTTAAATATCAGGTTAGAATAAGCGAGGTGGCAATTTGTAGAATGTAAAGATAATCCGTGGTTCAAGCGTGAAGAGGTTTTGGAAAAACGCTACGTGATGGCTAACAGAAATTATATGTAATAAAGAGCAATTAATTTAAGGCGCATACCAATGCAATCGAGTAATTACACAATTCCATCTAGGATTATTGTGATCGCTACTTCAGACTACATCAAGGTAGAGTTGACTATTTAATATTAGGATCTGTGATAGTATTGGAATTGAGTTTAGGTGAGTCACACAGTTACTGATAGCGGTTCGAGTTAAGTAATTTCGGTAATATAGATATATCGTGCGTTTTGCCACAGTAAATTCTCTCACATATATTATTATAATCTAATTTGTTAAAGGTTTAAGTTAAAAATCTTAATAAAGTCATATTAAGATTATGTATGCTTCTATTTTTCTTCCTTTAATCTTACACCTCTAGCTCAAGCTGATAAACAAGGAGATGGTCACCCGAAGTGGGCGGCTTCACAATTATTGTCATTTTGGATATCTCTGGTTCTGCTTTCATTCTTCTCACACCCTCAGATAGGCAAAACAATGATAAAGACACTTCAGAAACAAGTTTTTTACAGGCACAATGTCGAAATAAGTATTAAGAAAAGAAAACATATACAATTTTAATGCAAAATTTCCACATCTACGCCACTGGATGAATCCCAACACCTTAAAAACTTGAGAAGTAACCCGGATTCAGGGAGAGTCCGTCCACCCCTGCTATTTATATGTAACATATTTCAAAGCAGCAAAAACTTACGCTAGAATATACTATATATTTATATTATTAGCTATATAATCATATATATTACATATAATAAGGAGAAATTCCTAATATATATTAGCACAAATTTCACGTGCTGTTGGTAGTTAATTACTATGCAGGCTTGCATGTTATTGTCTAGTTATGGATTAATACGTTAATTTTAGAACATATTAATAACGATATTATTGGACAACGCTATTTAATAGCAAGCAATGATATCCTCGTACCAATCAAGGGTTATTCGTATTGTTGTTATTGTTTGTGACTATTGCTTATGTAAGTGATATTTTGCGTGGGAGTGAAATTTGAAGTAAAAATTAATCTAAAAATATAACTGGTTCGGAAATAAAGCATCGATTTAAATAATTTAAGTTTTTTTTTTTGTATTCATAAACTTTGTACAATAATCATCGTAAATAAAGATCTGAATAATACAGAAGGAATAAATTCCAAATGAAGTGTCCAAAAAGTATATGTGTTGTTTCAGACAAAGGAAAAGGAAGCATTTACTCACTATCGAGTAATTGCTGAATGGCATTGAATACAAAATAAAAAAAAATTCAAATTGTAAATACTTTCAATATTACATCCATTGTTTAAATTGTAATGATGAATTTCCCAAAATACGATACATCTCATAATGTGTCAGTCCTCTAAATTAAAATACTCGGTCTATAATGTATAAAACAAAATCTGGAAAAATGATGAGAAAAAGTAAGAGCTATTCAATGAGAATTTTTTTTAAAAAAATTCATCTCAAAGTTGAATATTTTAGAAACATAACTCGAGAGTAACTTAAAATAACACATAATTAAAAATTATCAATATTTTAACAAAAAATACTCATGAAAAATGCATTTCGATTTCATTGAAATAAATTCGCTTTCAGTGACTATGAAGGATGAATTCCAAAACGTAAACATCCTGTAAAATTATGGAAATATAAATATAAAAAAGTATGATAAAGAAGATGAGTATTTAAATTTTAAAAAATTAAAATCATCGATGTAAGAACTGCATTATATTCAAGACAATTTATTTTCGGATACTGAAAAGCATTTACTTTCTATTCGTTATATAGTGGTTTTAAATATGCATGGAATCGTTTATTAGTTTTAAAAAACTTTGATTAATCTTACATTAAAAATAAAGTGTAAATAAGAGTTTAATTGTTTGAATAAACTGAAAATGACGAATTAGGAAAAAAAAGGAAAATGAAAATCAATTTGAAAGAATGTTCTTCCTTTTTTTTTGCAGAGAGTGTATAATTATGCGGGAATTTTTGGCACTTTCCCGGTTTTGGATTTTGAAGTTCAAATTACAAATGGCAAAATGAAATTTAATGCACAAACGACGTGTATTAGTACAAATAAATGACGATATTTTCAAAGGAAAAAGAACAATATTAAGTGTCCTAAATCAGTATTTGTTGTAGCGACCGTGCGCTAACAATAAGTGCTGCTATACGACGTGGCATGGAGTCAAACAGATTTTGAATGTCTACTTGTGGCAGAAAATTCCATATTCCTTGTATGCGCAGCACAAGTTAGTCGTTTGAAGATGCAGGTCGCGGAACACGAGTGAGACGCCGACTCACTATATCTCACACGTGCTCAATAGGTGACATATCCGGCGAATAAGCCGGCTAAGGAAGAAGTTCCATGTGTTGGGTTGAACAGAAGTCTCGAACAATATTTGCAACATGCTGGCGTGCATTATGCTGCTAAAAGATAGCTCCAGCGATGCCTTAAAGTAAGGGAAGGACTTCAAGCTAGAGCCCTTCACGGACGTACCTGTTTCTATTGAGATTATCCTCAGTTCGTAGCAAACTGGATCGTTCATGATACGGAATCGTACCCCAACCCATAACTCCGATTGTTAGGCCACTATGTCGTTCGATAACGCACTCTAGAAGGTAGCGTTCACCAGTATTGCGTCTAACACGAATACGGCCATCATTTTCACCACAAATTGAAGAATGATTCATCTGAAAAGACAACTTAGTGCCAATCAGCTTGCCCGAATTTGTGCTCATCATACCATTGCGGAAGAAGCTGTCGATGGTTTGTCGTGAGAGGTATCCTATATAAAGGCACCCTTACACATAATCCACGGTGCAGCAGACGTCGACGAATCGACGAAGCCGACATTAGTACACCTGTAGCAGTAGACCAACGTGCTGCCAACTGCTTAGAGGAAGCTGTACGGTCATTCCCCGCCATGCGGAACAGGTGTCGATCGTCGTCCTCTGACGTCACTTTCCGTCGTCCACTGCCAGTTTTTCGAGTTATTCGGGGCTCTACGGTCCACTGCTTCCAAACTCGCATCACTGTGGAACTGTTCCGCAGCACACGAGCTCCTATTGAGCGATAAGAAAATCCTCCTTCTCGAAGGCTGATAATCCTCCCCCGTTCAAACTCCGTAAGCTGTTGGAATTTCTCCTTATTACGTCGTGGAGGTATACTTAGGTCTCAATAAACGTTCGCCACTAACAAATAATCATCAACTATTTTCAACGTTCCGCTATAACCATTTATTTATACGCTTTCAGCATCAGTTCAGAGGACGTTGCGCACGCCACGCATGCGCGGTGGCTCTGAAACATTGCTTACGTAACATCCAATAATTGATATTTGCTGCAAAGTTCATTAAATTTTGATGAATTTTTACAAACAGCTGTTTATATATAATATTTAATTCAATTTTATGCTCCTACGTTAAAATCTTTTTGCAATACTGATGATTTCTTTATGATTTTAGAATTTAAACTAATTTTTGTTGATAATCACTAAAGTAAGCTTCGGATCCTATTTCTGCGGCGACCATTATTTAGCTAATTATGTGTGCAGGCGTGTATATGTGTCTTTTCTGAAAAAGAAAGTATAATGGAGTAAATTAAATTCTTATTGTAGTTAAGTAAAAAAAAATTACATGCCGAATTAGATTTACCTAAAAGTAGCGCTTTACATAGTGTACAAATGTGAGAAGTACATTCATCAATATAATGACATTAATCGAAACCTCATATACATGTGTTGTCTTGATTCGTATCTAAACCCTACACATGAAAAAGGAAATATTTTCAAGTTAATGGGATGTGAATGTGAAATGAGGTGTGTGAGAGAGAGAGAGAGAGAGAGCAAACAAGGTTCTTTTTCCTTATTTTTTAAAATACAAACTTTGTTTCACGAAAGAATAATAAGCCCGTTTCAAATCGAAAAACATATTTTTTTTATACTTTTTCCTTTGACTTTTATTCTAAATATGTTTTGTGAAAACTCCTAACAAATAATTGTATTTTCCACTTTAATTACTATTCTCAGCTAGAATTTCTCAGAAACATGGACGAAATGTTTTAATTTTTCCACTACGGAGGAAGAAATTATTTTTTTCTGTCAAATTATTTTTCCAAAAAATTTCATTTTAAATTCCCTGCCTTCCTGCAACAATTATATTTATATTTAGATATTTCTTCCATCTTTTGCTTATATTTTAACCTTAAAGATGAAAATAAAACAAAAACATGCGTTTTCTTAAATAAGAAAAAATGGTCGCTTTCTGATATTTACTGTGGCAAATGATGGCTTTATTTGTTTCGCTATTATTATGATATCCACTTTTTAAGAAAATGAAGAAAATGCATTGAAAATATTGACCTATATAATCTATTTCGATGCTCATTTTCTTTTTTACGAAGCCTTATTAGTAATACCAACAAAATGACTAAAAAAATTCTATTGAAAAATAACAGTTGTCTTAACTACGGGAATAAAAAGAATACTTCAAATATTTCCTACATGATTGAAGATATTAGTAGAAGAATTTGAAAAAAGTAAGAAAAACGCCATTTTTAAAAGCTCTTTTAGATCTTCTAATATTATTGTTAATTTTTATTGCGTAAAATATGAAACTTTCACTATCGAACTCATAATTAAGCAAAAAAAAATTTCGAATCATATTAATTTGAAGTTTTGAAGCATTAGAATTTTAAATAATATCATAAGTTCAAATAATTATTTTAAAAATCGTATCTAGTTACTAACATTTCCTGTTTTTATGAATTTAATTCTTAAAATATTAAAAACATTATATTTAAATCCTTAAGCTTATAATACCAAAATACAACTACACTGCTGGCCATCGTAAATGCAACACCCTGAAGATAGCATGTAAATAACATGAAATTTACAACATGCATCAGCGGAGGTGAGATAAGCAAACGATTAATGTGGCGCCACATCAAAACTTTATTTTAGGCTTGGAGATTTCGACGATTTCAAGTTCGGCAATTGTGTTTTTTTCAAAAAGCCTTCAGTTATGTCTCGTAGAAAACAGTGATCAGCTTTTGATCAAGTATCCGAGTTCAACAGAGGAAGGATAGTCTTACACCGAGTATTATGGTATGGGGCGGTATTGGATATCACTCTCACACTACTCTAGAACGCATTACCGGTACTTAAAACAGCCAGCGCTACATCTCCGAGATGTTGGAGCTAGTAGTCCTTCCTTACCTTCAGGGCTTGGCCACAGCCATATTTCAACAGGATAATGTGCGGCCACTTGTGGCACACATTGTCCAAAGGTTCGCTGAGCAACTTGTGGTTCATGGTTGCTCAATGATTGACCCAGATTACACCTCCAGCTGCCACACCAGATCAACTTTGGCAACAAGTGGAAGCTGCTTGGTCTGCTGTATCCCAAGAACACATCCAAAGTCGCTTTGAATCAATGCCTAGGCGTGTGGCAGCGGTAATCTCCAACAATGGCGGTTACTATGGCTACTGATTCTGGCAGGAACCCCACTTCCCAGAAGTCTCTAAATGTAATCATTTGATACTTGGTGAACATGTTATCTACAAAATAAATTTTGTTGTGCTATCTCGTGTCTTTCTTTGTGTTGCATTTACGGTGGCCAGCAGTGTATGAATACATTTGTATCTATATTTTTTTTATTGAAAACATTTATAAGCCCCTTGCACTACAAAGTATCACACTACTCTTACAGATGTATATATGAAACATATTACAAAAGAGGAACAAAATAAAATTTAAGATTTCTGAAGAATTTTAAATGTTTGTGATACCCTGGAGGTATCATCTCTTCATCTACGCGACCAAATTTGTGGGAGACAAGAATTGATCGCCCATGTTAGCCATAATAAATCCAATTTACTATTATCCAAATATATTGAACAACACAAGTCTTACTATAAGAAGACAATAGGGAGTGATATAACGTGTCCCTAAATTCTTTGTAAATAAGCGCCTGGGATCCTAACCACTTATATTTAAGCAAAGTGATCCTATGAATCATAATCTTCCTTGATTTCTTTAACTCGCAAAAGCTCGTTCTATAATTACGCTTCTAAGTTTAATTCTTTACCATCAGCTCACGGCGCTCAGCATCTCAGCTTCCTTTCTTCTTCTTTTCCGCGATTACAAAACCTACACTATATATCTACTAACTAATCTGAATATCATGGTTTTTTCTTGAGAGGATTGGCTGTGAAATAACTCAATTCGGGCCCCAAAGATTCATTCCCCAAGAGGATTAGTATGAAAACATGATAAAGCCCCGTCCCCCGTCCCCAAGAACTTCTGGTGGAAATAAGCGGGTGAAAAAATCTGGAGGGCAATTTATATTAATGCCCTTGAGAACCAGTCTTAGAATCCTTTTTTCTGTGACAAATTCGGAACACAGAAGGAGCACATGTCTGTGTGTGTGTGTTCTACAGTTTCCTCGCTACCAATATTACCTATAATCATAGGAAGATGAAGGAATGAATTTAAACTTGTTCAAAAAATTTTTAAATTTACCATGACCAGTGACAAATTCGGTTAGTTTGTAATTAGTAAAAAATAGTGACATAACTATATCTTATTAATGCATGGAAAACATATCTTTGCTAAGCTATCTTTATTTGCATTGAGATAATCATGGTTACAAGACTTCGAAATGTTTTCTTCCATAACTTTTTTGTAAAGGTTTCATCTAGATCCGGCGTGGGCATTACGTTGATCGCAATCGACTGGTGGACCGCCAACACATTTTGGGGTGACCGCCTGAAGATTTTATCAGTTAGTAATATACGAAAAATTCTAGATTGGCTGACAGTACGCAGACTAAGTCTTCTACTGACTATAACAACGATAACTAACTTCAGGTAAAAATGTTTTATTTTTTAATGTATTTTGAACTGTTTCATAATAAATGCATCATTTGATATTATTATATTTATGGCTATTATTACTATGTTTGTGTATCTTGGGTTTTGGTTTAAACGGGGTTTTAAAAGAGTTCTTACAAAAGGTAAGTACATATTCCGTATTTATTATTAAGTTATAATAATAACCTTTTCCATATCTCACCACATCTACGACTTTGGGCAGTAGCGCAATGAAGAATGTTTGAAGAAGAGGGGGTCGAATCTGTACCATTCTCGTATCATACCCCAATACATAGCGAAACATATTTTTTTTTGATTTTGTCGATTGTCGGGAACAAAAAAAAAGCAAAAAATAAGTTACTGAATCAATAATTAGCCTTAATTAATAAAAAATACTTAATTACATTTCACATTCTTTTTATATGGGATTATAATCAATCGGGAAAAAATGACTATGAGGGAGGATCCGAATCCATGGACCCCTAGCCTCCCTTGCGTGCGCAACTTACACTGGGTGGACTGCAACACCTTGAAAAATTTAGAAGTAGCCCGTACCCTGGAAAAGTCCGCCCACCTTTGCTCTAGATTTATACATAATGTAAACGGTCATTTTAATTTGTCCTTTTCTTGCCTTGTCTATCTATATTAGTCCAAAAGCCCCAATAACAACCGGGGACAGGTATCCAAAAGAGAATATGGATACTGCCTCACGAAGTTGGACATCTACCTGTTGGCCCACGGAAGGTATTTTATTTCTCTTCTACCACTTCTTGAAAACTAATGGTGACCTTATCCTATCCTCCACCTGGTTACGCATCCTCTAGGGATTACAGGTTATCCGAATTTATTTTCATTTTAATTTATGAACATGTGTCGGGGTGTGATATCTATATAAGTTAGTACCAGACATCATGCGAAGACGATCGGGTTGGCGTGGTCGATAAAGTACTTGCGTTCGGAACGGAAAGTACACAGATCGAATCCTTGCTTCCTTCATTGGTGACTCTGGCCATGCAAGGAACCGCATCCTTCACGCGCCACAGTCGTGGCGCCATCTATCCACTGCAAAAGCAACCAAGCCGTCAAACATTGACGCAAAAGAGCCGTTACTTCTCAAAGCCGTCTCACGCAAAGGACGCAATTCTCAAGCCGTCACGCACTATGACGCAACCCACAAAGTGACGCAACTGCTCACATGCTCGCCACGAATTTAGTATCGTTCGTTCGCCGAATTACTAGCATGAGGGTATGTGGCGGTGTGATATCGATATAAATTAGTACCAAACATCATGCGAAAACGATCGTTTTGGTGAGGTCGATAAAGTACTTGCGTTCAGAACGGAAGGCAGACAGATCGAATCCTTTCTTCCTTTAAACATTATTCCCTGAATTTATCATAAATATGGCATATTCCCCTCGCTGTACATAGAATTATTGCAATAAATATAGATCTCCTCTCTTCTCCACAAAAAAAACAATTCAAACTACATATATTAGTAAAACAAAACGTTATATGAGGTTCCAAAAAATATATGCTTCAACCGATTATTATTTATGTATATTCAATCTTCCTTATCACAATACACAAAAATCAAATCAAAGAACACATAGAATCATAAGAATTATTTTCAGTGTTTTGCGTTTTCTTCAAATTCTCCAACTTCCTAAATCTTTCTCTTTTCTTACTATTTAGCATTATTCTGATTCCTCTGTTTATCTGTGAACTAACAGCTGATATTTAAACTATAAAATTGAATTTTAGTAGCTCATATACTAGTATACTGTGAACTTTACAAATTGAATTTGTTTTATAGTTGAAGGGATTATGAGTCCATTAGACACAGATATTTCTTTGACAAAAAGGGAATAAGTTTTTTTGTTCCGAAGATGTCAAAATTCCATTTACACTAAAAGCATTTCAAGTGTGGGCTTAGAAGAATAGTGGTTATAATTTCGTTCGACATACTGCTGCAAAAAGAGTATGGCACCAAGTAAAAAAAATATTTTATAGTGGATTACGTTATTTTACTTTTGAAATTTATAAGTGGTTTATTGAAATAGTACATTAAACAGCAATTTACATGTTTGATTCTGAAAGCTAAGCTCGATTATCAAAACCAAACCTTTTCTGTCGTTTAGTTTAAAGGATCTAATAAATCATTGAAGCAAAAAACAAGCAATATATTCAGCAATTGTTGTTGAAAAGGTATCTTATTTTAAAATTATTTTGAGAAGAAATAATTATTTGCTTAAAGTGAATTATTTGCTTATTATTCTAATGTATTTAAAATTTTTAGATATATCAATTTGTTTGTGAAAATCTTGACTCAATAACTAACATATTTTCAACCAAAACATTGAAATGAAAATACTATATATATAAATGCTGGATATTCCATTAAATCCAATTATATTTCTTTATAGTTTCTGAACTAGATTGCTTACAAATTTTATGCATGATGTGTTCAGTTGAATTCTTTCTATATTTTCTGCGAAACGGGTGTCCAAACTTCCTCAGTCTGCGTAACTAACTCCGTAGTTCCCGAGTCTGAAGGCTGGTTTTGTTAAATTGTCGCTTTAAAGGCACCACATGAATACATATTTGGGAAACTTTTCTTTCGAGCATCCCTTTGAAGTAATTTTTACCCAGTTGCTATAGAAACGGCTTTGCAGAACTTTTAGGCAGTGAGTTTAAGAATAGTCAAAATCCCAGTCAATGTAGTTCATCGGCTCCCTGCGTCATAAACAAGATGTTGGTTAAGAGGGCAGCCTCGGCTTCAATAAATGCATCAGAAATGGTGAAAAATATTTTAATGGTATATAATATTTTAATGACATATAATATTTTATTGGCATATAATATTTTAATGGCATATAATATTTTAAACAGAATGGTGCTCCATTCTGTTTACGACCGTCAATGAAAGCGCAAGTGGAATAAAAGAAATAATATTGGATGTTCATTGTCCGAACCAAAATATACCCTAGTAATTTTTCAATGTGAAGATAGGGTCCGGCTAATAGCGTGCGGCTGATGCCCCACATCGTGGGGAGAGGCACTATGCTACGAGGTCCAAAGCCTGCCCTACACCAAGTACTTACCCTTCGTAAGATCCTGTTTGGTTACCATTACTCGGTTTTGCAGGGGAAAGGGCATAACATTACCTGTTACGTTACTGCGCAGATATCTATTGATCAAGCAGCTTAAGTTTAAGAGAAGAAGCTCCACTACCGCAAACTATCAAAAAGAAACAAAATTTACTTACCTGATATAAATGGATGGGATTCAAGCCTCTGGTACAATCTTCATCAACATTTGGATGGTCTGAAAGAAAATTTGGAAAATAAAATAAATTATAGAAAGCAATGAAAATGTAATCTGTTCTATGATTTATTTAATATAATTATCTCTACTTCGAATAACTCGGTAATGCTCTTTATATCTATATGCCCTGTACCTTGTGTAAGAAGACGACTGATATAATCCTTTAATAACACTAAAGAAAAGATGTTGTGTTTGTTTTGAAAGATAAGTCATGCAAAGTAGTCCTTTACAAACGGTGAAAGTATTTAAGGGCTTCCCAAATACTCAGTGGAAAAAATGAATTAAAGGTATAACTTTATTGGAAATCAAAAGATAAAGATGTGGATCTTACAACACAGGTTTAATCCTTTCGATAGCAGGTTTATACCCGTTATAAAAAGATTATAGTTGATTCTTTAAGTTTTTCATAGCTTTTTTCACTTCATTGTCTGAATGAAAATGTAATATTATCTTAATAGCAAAAGGTGTGAAAATCGCAGGTTGATGAATCTGGGGTCTCTATGGGGGTGGGCACCATCATTTTCCATTGGAATTTTTTTAACCTCGCTTTGGCTTCACCTGAGACTTTTTAATGGTTATTGTCAAGGAGATCCGATATTTTTTCCACCCTTCAAGAAAATTTTACCCGAAGTATTCTCAGCCATTTGACGGAAACATTGCTCCTCGTAGGCTGCCACCCATCCCAGATAGATGTCCGTATTAAGCTCCCCTTCCCCAATTCGAAACCTTCTTTCCGTGTTTTTTTTCGTTCTGGATGCATCCATGCATAGGACAATATTTTTCTCGATCAATTTGCTCTACCGTCAACATGTTGTTTTTGTTACTTATCTCCTGTCTGGTCAGACGAAGTCCGACCAGATCAATGAAACTGTTGACTTTAATGAAGTCTGATACTAGAAGTGGACTTTTCCCAGTCCAGTTTAAGCCAGTGCAAGATGTGATGAAGTGAAGCCTGTTCTACCTGGCATATAGGGCAAATAGGAAACATCTTATTCCTTCCAGAAAAAGTGAGACTTGTTGTTGCGCGTCCCATTGATCAGCAGTGCTAGAACAGGTCAATGACATCGTACATTTTCTAAAAGTCCAACACCAGCAAGGGATCGTCTGCTAAATCATGCTTGGTGAGCCCTGGGCACTCGAAGATGTGAGCAGGCGTGGCCAGCTCAGAAGAACAGTTCGTGCACATTTCAAAGTTCTTGCATCCTACGGAAAATTTCATTGTTTTCATATGGCCACTTCAAAAGCGGGCTAGTAGAGTTTGATCCTGTCTTGTAAAACCGTGAGTCAGAGAGCCTCCAGGACGAGAACACTGATACCAATGGTGTTCTGGGGGGTAATCCAAGCGGTCTTTCTCTGGTGTTAAGTTCTAGATAAAATATCCAAAAAGGTGAGGGATGCTGATGGCTCTGGTACCTCGTAAGCGTGCCAGCCTTAGCCAAAGTGTCCGCAATCTCATTTCCCTCTAGATCTATGTGAGGGGGAATCCACTGCAGATGAATTTGATGTGTTGTGGAAAGTCGTTTTAAGTGCCAACTGGCAAGTTGGGACACATAAGTGTTGGACTGTTTGTCACAAGGATGATATAAAGAAATTCCTGATCTTTTGCCTTTATATCATTTATGAAACCAAGTTTTAGCTATTTGTCTTTATTTTTGGTATTTTGCCTTGAGAATAATTCTAAATTTGGGAGCTCTGAGGGGGAAGAGACAGGATGGTCTAATCCCTCTTTTGCAAGAGTGTGAACCATTTCATTTCCGTAGATATTGAGATGGGCCGAAGTCCATTGGAAATGTACTTACGTTGATGAACATGTTTCACTGTTGAATTTCGTATGCACTGTACACTTCCCAATATCCCTTATATTCTGGTTCGAATGTAATTCTATAGTTGAAGTCATTCTAACGTAATCGTACGTGTCCACTTTTCATTTGAGCAGCATCTCTTACAATCCAGCATTACTTTGAAACATTATAAAATTGCTCACAGAGAGCAATTTTTTTTAAAAAAAAATATCATTGGTAAATCTACTACGGCACTGCCAAGTTGCAGTGCTGCTGAAGTCACTGTTAAGACCACATCACTCCTGTGAAAGGCTGCGTTATGATGGCATTGGATGCTGGTAGGAGTGAGCCTTGATAGATCACTCTCAGTCAGACAGAGTCCAAGCGAATCTGGAAGTCTATCAGAGAGAGATTCTATTAGAGTTTGTCGAGGCACTGTAGAGAGTAGACGTGTCTCTCTAGCGTCTGTGAAGCTTTGTGGAATATCGAGAGTATCCGGGTTTCCTCTTCAGGTGTCTATTTTAGAGTGAAATACGTCACGCCCACAAAATGACACGTGATGTATAATAATTTTTGTTCGGACGTAGCCAGGTTTACTATTCGGCTATTGGTCCTAGTCAACCCTCACGCGGTGGACTTATAAGCTGGAGATTGGCGTGGGAACTGCGCCGGTCAATTCTCTGTTGTGTGGATAAAGGGAGGTGAACGGTTGACTGCCTAAGAGCATAAGCGTCGGAGTGTCCGGTCCCGTATAATTTCCCGAGCGAAACTTCATGACCGTTGAGACGTCAATAGTACCCTGATGGTAAATGAATTCTTTGGTGGAGATCATCACGAATCACTTATTAATATCTGTTCTTATGATTAAGTGGCTTAAAATAATCAAACAAGAAATACATTTTCGAACAAAAAAATATGTCAACTTAAAAATTGTATAGTGGATATATTTATTTATGTCAATTATGCTACGTTTTCGAAACTCAAACCTTTAAAATATGTTGTTCTTTATTTTATCATAGATTATTCAGGTTCCGTTCAGTATTAAAATACAGGGAACTAACTTTTATATCATATTATATTCAGAAAAATATTTTAACGATTTTTTTTCTAACACAAATATGAAATACATTAATATATTTCAATTTCAATGTGATACTGAAGTCCGATTATTATATTTATAAATTAACATATTTCTACTCAGAAGCATTTCTGAATGTGTATTCTGCATTTTAATATTAAAGAAATGCATTTTGAAACATATCAGATTATATGAATAATACTTTAAAAACATGAAAAAAAGAACATTTGAGATGAAAGAATTATTTGCAGATAATGGAAAAATTTTGAGGTATGGAACATCAATTGTGATAATATTGGAAACATTTTGAAGTCATGTTTGTGTACGTATATATGTGTGCATTTTAAAAATTGACCACAGAAATGTATTCGGGAAAAACAGATAATCTTGCTGAGATAAAAATTTCAATGCTTTGAAAAAGAGAAAAATATTTATCTCATTCATATTGCTAACACTCACACGAAAATTTGTAGGAACACTAAAGTTCCAAACAGCAACGTGAAAATAATATTGCATTTACAAATAAGTGAAACTGTAAAAAAATCGGAATTGATTTGCTAGAACCACATAAAAAAACTTAAGTAATTTCCAAATACAGTTATTGGTGAAGGAAAAGCAAGACCAATTTATGCAATATCGGATTTAAACCAGTGGTTGATTATACATCTATTAAATTATTTAAATACCATACTTCTGCTTTATTTTTTATGAATTACAATAAAACAGCTAGAAAATCTGAAGACCACTGTGTTTGGTTGCATTAAAAATAGCAAATGTCCCATAAAAAAAGTTTTAAAAATATAGCAAATTACAAGATCTCAATTAAAAAATGTAAGAATATAGTTTTCATTTCATCAATAATATATTTGCGGCAACTTCGAAGATAATGAGGAATTTGTATGCATATTATTGTGAAATATTCAACAATTATTTGAATTTACATTCCAAATTTCTTCCCCACGCTAACGTAAGGACTTGGAGTCTTGACAGATTTTAACTTTCACTGCCCCTCTGTAAAGTGGCACTAGAGCAGTAGCACTAGAACTCAAATACTTGACTTGATCATGTAAACTATGAGTTCACAACCAGGACCCAGCCACCATGTTCAAACTTAAACTGTAGAGGTGCTGTATCGCTTTGTTTGTTTACTTATTTAAATGGGTTTAGTATAATACGTGTAATCCTTGTAGTCATGAGATAAAAGTTATTCGTCTATGATTGATTGTCCGACCCGTTTTGACAGGTAACAACTTTTTATTTGTTCATTAGAATTATTGAAAACGAAGATTTGAAATTAAGAAATATTAACGAATTGAACACGATGCCAATCAAAGCCAATACATAAGTTGAGAAATTAATTTTCTGTGAAAAGGTTGAATAACTTTTACACAATAAGAATTTTTCCTTTAATCTAGATTGAAGTAAACCTTAAATAATTAAATGCCTTTAAGCTAAACATTTAAATGTGCAAACTATATTTTCAACATTTTGTTTCGTATAAAATATTTATACATAAGATATGTGTCCGTAGTTTAGTAGCATGTTTCAAAAAATATTTTGATTAATACTTCAAAATGCAGAATTCCTATTTCCTAAAAATGGACTATAAAATTTAAATGTTTTCAATAACCATTACTGTCAACTTCAAATTTGAATCTGAGTTATTTAAAAACATACAAATGAAATCACAATTGAATATCTTGTGGCGGTAAAGAGATTATATATCAACATATCATATAAATTGCAAATAAACTATTTTCATACCACGTATGTATATGTAAATCTTATACGTCTGTTAAAGATTTCCTGAAAAGACATTTATCACCAGAGGCTCTTGTAAAATTCTTTGAAAAGAGAATTTTAATTATGTTGCATTTCCTTTATTTTAAATGGGTTGACTCGACAAGGTTGGAAAAATCTGTCAGATTAGTAAGAGTAAGAAGAGTTTGATGGTAAAGAATTGCTAGTTTCTAAAGGAAAGAGCTATGCTCCTTTCTATTGAATTTTGAACAAAAGAAAAAGATTTTCAATTTTATCTTCAATGAAATCGATACAAAATAGTAAATAAGCCTAAACATTTTTGCTTTAGGGTATATAAGAATGCAACCGTATCCGACTTTGAACATCTTTTCTTTTGTATTTGAGGGGACTATGTGTGTATTCTCCTTAAATATTAGATTTAGTTTTTAATTTTTCTGAGACACTGGTATCTTTTTATTCAATGGAAAGAAAATATGCAATTGTTAAGAAAATATGATTATTTTGATCAATAGATACAAAGCTGACTACGTTTACATAGTTTGGAGAATGTCTTAAACAACAAAGCAATCATTTTATACTATTGTCCTTTATAACTGAACACCATGCAGGAGTGAAGATATAAATGCAAAAAAATACCAGCTCGTTTGAAAGGAAGAATAAAATGGAATGTAAGAATCAGAAAAATAGAACGAAACTGGAGGGAGGAAGACGACATAAAAAGAAAGTAACGCAGTATGTTTTTCATTCAAAAATTGGATGTTGAATTTGAATGTTGATTGAATGTAAGAAAATCGTGATAGATCTTAAATAACTTGTATAAGCGTCTACCAAAACTTATCGCAATTTAGCAGTGGCAATATCATGACTTATTGAAACTATGGTATTTCGCTTTGTGTTATTGTTATTCTTGTTATTCGAAATACAATGACTGTCATATGAATAAAGAATACATGTATAAAATTGTTTTAAGGACATTTTGACAAAAAATTATTTAAATACAATATTTTGGCAAAAAATTAACTTGGAATAACGTTTTTTTCAAAATGTTCTTCTTTTATAAAAATGCTTCTAAAATAATATTATTTTGCTTATATAAAGTAAAAACTTCTCATGAGAGTCTGAACTATTTGTTTTTGATAAATCCACGTTATTTTCAGAGTTACAACCAATTGAAATAATTATCGGCGTTATTTTTCTTAAAATTTCTCCCTTCTGTTGTCGTAAGACATGGATAAACCCTTTTCTAAGATATATTTCAAAAATTTTAGTTGAGCCTCTGTACAGAGGTCTGAGCTATATATAGAAAAAATATTATTATAATAGAAGCATTTTTCACAAAAGGAGAATATTTTGAAAATGGGTCATTCTATGTTCATTTTTTGTCAAAATATTGTACTTAAATAATTTTTATTGTAATACTATTTTTAAAACAATTTTATATACGTTTTCTAATCTAAGTGAGACTAAATATCATATATATTATCTATTTATACGCTTTTGCAAAATCACGGTTCTGAACGTAGTCGAATACCTTAATGAGTTGAGGAGGGTCAAACTGATGCACATCCTGGATTTCAATTACATGTGGCTATTAATTCCCAGGAGAACAAACATGTTGTCAGGCCTCAACCATTAGTGTGTGTTCTCTTGCAACTGTTTAATATAGACGTTCGGTAATCGTGGAGCTTCAAACGACAAAATTGGAAACTTAAGTGGCATCATGCCACCTTTTCAATCGATTTCCATCTCTCCACATAAGCATCCTGATAGATGCATCTGTGGCTCCGAGTAGAACGCCCGTGAACTGTGTGCATTTCATACCGTCGGTTAGGCCCTGCAGCTGATGTAACAGCATTAAAAGCCATTGGGTACACATCGCAAATATTTCTTGTTCGCGTCTACTAGAATCTTCCAGTCAGTATTATATTTTTCCTGTCTTAAACCTCTCGTTTTACAAGAAGATCACGAATGAAAGAATGATGAAGTCTTGGAACAAAGAATATCTCATTTCTAATAAGGGGAGCATAACAAAGAAATTTTTTCCCACCATTAATAAGAGACTATCATGTCATCATTTTTACACTAACTACAAATTAACCCAATTTCTCACTGGTCATGGTAATTTCAAAGGCTACCTGAACAAATTTAATTTAGCTCCTTCATCTTTCTGTGACTGTAATATTGGTGGCGAGGAAAATGTAGAACATGTGATCCTTCTGTGTTCCAAGTATGTCAGAGAGAGAAAGATCATAAGACTGGCGTTCAAGAGACTCAACATTAATTGGCCACCAATTTCTTTCCACCAGAAGTGCTTTCAATAATTTCTGTAAATTTGTTGTAACTGTTTGTAATCCTTCTTAGCTTCATTTTTTTTAATTGTTTATTTCCATTGAATGCGTGTTTAATACTTACTTCTGTAAGCCCCGTGTGATACTTTGTGGTGCACGGGGATTTTATAATTGTTTTCAATAAAAAAAAAAAAAAAACCTCTGTCCGGAACATCAACTTTCTTGCCACTCCAAAGAACATCCGTTTGACAGACGGGTATGCAATTTGATTATTATTTTTTTAATTTATTACCTTAAGAACCGTTTTAAATGTCCTTATCGCTTGTGAAATTCAGTATGGCACAAATAAGATGTTTGGGGTTAAATCGATCAGAACGTTTTTTAAGTCTTTATGAGGCACATTATATATTAATTTATTTTTATCACTAGAATTGTAATTAGTAATTGTATTATAAAAACTAATAAGAAATTATTTATATTCATGTAAAAGTGATCAAAAATAATAATACCAAAAACGAAAAAAACTATAGGAACAAAGTAATGCAAAAGTAAAACTAACAATGCATAAAATTATAGAAACAACAATAAACATTACATTTTTATAGAATACTAATATCCCATGTTTTTTGGTGTGCTCCAAGCAAATAGGAGTTCCTCATTTGACTCATTTATTTGACGCCATTCTTTTTTTTTTTGTATGGACAAACACGAAAATTCCTTCTTTTTTTCAAAGTGGTCAGACATTGGAGCTGTTGATGTAATTTGCTCTGCTTTCTGTTTTCCTTCTGCCTCTCTTTGACAGTTTTTTTTTTTTACAATTCTTTAGGCACGTTGAGAATCTGGAGTCTTTTTTCATGTACATATTGCACAACAACAAAGCAAGTTCATGTATAAAGCCATAACGGATTATTTTTTTGTCTGGGTGGGACACTAAAATATACGTACAGAGGAATATCCATCTGTTGGACTGTGATAAATAAGAAAAATTGCACATACAAAGAGTTAAAACAATTCATCAAGTACCCCCCACCACATGTTCCTCTCACTGGGTAAAGTCCAACTGAAGATGTCAAGGCACAGCCCAGCCCAGAAAATTTCACCACAGCGTTATCTACAGGCATCAAAGCAAATCATTCCCGCTTGAGAGACGGATGTACCGGCCAAAGGGTTAAGGTAGGTGACTGTGCCATGCCTTCGAGGTTTTCTGATGTCATCTTTCAACCCTACGCTAGGCGTTGTTCAAGAAGTTCCATCAATAGGCGCATGGTATCTCTCAGATGCATCCCTTCATACTTATGTTTGAAGATGATTTAACCATTTTATTGATGAGATTTGACATTAAAGCGTAATTTTATTTTTAATATATTAAGATAAGGTGCAGTATTTGTTTCTGAGACTCTTAAAATTTTTATCTCATATATATTTAGCATTACCAACCTATCAAAATGATGAATGAAACTGAGAAATAATATATTAATAATATATCTACCTCTACCACTCAAGTATTCAATCGTTGTTAAAGATTAAATGATACAAAGCAAGAGCTATGGTGTGTAGAAAGGGAGAGAAGGAAAAGCGAGAATATGGCTTAAAAAAGTTAAAAAAAATTAGTTTACCGTAGAATTCATTTTTTGTAAAACTAAAGAAATAGGAAAAGTGAAGCCTTCTTTGGTAACCACCTCAATGAACAAAACTAATTAATTTAATAAAAATAAATAAAAAACATACTTAATGAACAAAGCACTTCTAAAAACATTATTTTTGTACAAACTTGACTCATTTACATACATATGTTAAACATGTCGTAATATAATATTTGAGATATAGCCCGAAATTGTTTTTCAAATTTAACAAAAAAAAACATCACTAAAGGTAGAGGTTAGTTATCATTGACATCATTACCTATTTACATTTTGAGATCCTTTGTTACAGTCTTCACAAATCATCTTACATTGTTAAAATATACGAATTTTTTTGAATTTTATACACAACAAAATTTTGATAGCCTTGTTTTCTTGATCTTCTTACAAAGGGAATAGTACTTCTTCAAAGTTCTTGATGTTATTTCTCTTCGATCTTCGTCTTAGATAGATCGTTGTACGCCAGATATTTCTTCAATCCTGAGTCCTAATGAACAAGCCATGTGAGTCCTAATGAACAAGGCATGTGAGGTCCTAATGAACAAGGCATGTGAGTCCTAATGAACAAGGCATGTGAGATCCTAATGAACATGGTCTGTGAGGTCCTAATGAACAAAGCGTATGAGGTCCTAATGAACAAGGTCAGAGTCCTAACGAGGAAGGTTCTTCGGGCGGGAGATCTCATATGCATCTCAATTACCGGTAGAAAAATCATCTTAAAGAAGTTGCAAAATACTTGGTTCAAGTTATCTATATGTATAAAAATGGATGTTTGTACATATGACCTCACATAACTCCAACACCGTTCACTATGATAACTGGCATGTATATGTAATTTTTTTGTGGGAAGGTTTTTGTGTTCTCCTCTTTGTTGCAGCTTCCCACCAGGTGGCGCTACGGCAAATAAACTTCTGCACCGTTCAATCAATCGCCAAGTTGCCAATAGAGTTGCCAAAAATGGTGCCAACTTGGCTCTATTGCCAACATAGCGCTATGTTTCCGTTGAATCGCCATTATAATGTAAAGAATGGCGTTGCTTGCGAATTTTACAATTTTAACATAAAATAAACTCAACGGAAAATAATATTAATTACAGATATAAATTTTATACACTATTTTAAGCGTTCATTACACAAAATGTGTAACAATGTGTCACTTTTACTTAGCAGAGATAAGCTTAGAAATGTTTTTCAAAAATCGACACACGGAAGAGTTACGGGTTGTCACAACTAAAAAAAATATCCTTTTTGTCAGCTATTAGAGAGATCTACAGACTTAAAACTTAAAAAATATCGTTTTTATGTTCTGCTGAGATATGCAAAACCCTTTTTTTTACTGTGCAATTCACGTAAAATTAACTCATTGAAAACTTCTTTATCCTTCAAATTTGACAGCATATATAAACACCGTAAACTCTTAGACTTCAATTTATTGTGATTATAATTTCTTCTCCAATAAAATATCTGAAATCAACTAATATTTTAGGCGGTTAATAATGTATTTATGAAAATTGTGTAAAAAAAAAAAAAGGCCATCTCAATCACAAATGTTTTAGATATAATCACTTTTATTCTTAAAGTGTATTTGTTGTAATAATCTTTAAAAATACTTAACTAATAATATTAATAATGCTTTATAATAATTATTTTAATAATAATACTTAATTATAATATTTAAGAAAATATTACTTCTAAGTATGTTGATTACTATTTTATAGTATTGCATTTGAGTTTTATGCTTTTAAGAATCATTTTTATTTTTCACAAAAAACGTTTACAACAGCCTGTTTTTATCTCAACTTACTAATCTAAGCAAATAAAATGGAAGTTTTTTACTTTGAAACATTATTTAACACTGAAATCTTAATTCTATGTCTAAGAGTTTGCAATTATATCATATTACTGTAGCCAATCTATTTTTATCTATCTTGCTATGTTTGAAAATATACCTTAAGATTGAGTTAAATTTGTAGCAGTTTAGTATATGATTAATGATTACACACACAACATGTGTTTGTTGAATTAGTAAAATTTAGATTAAGTTCAATTAACTAGATTCGGTTTGTATTCGCAATTCATTTAAAAGGCATAATTTACAGGTGCGAATATTAAAGATAATGTCAATAGGGATTAATGAGAAATTTCTAATATTCATTTAGAAATCCATTACTTATGATTAGTCACTGTCAATTAATTGATATGTATTTAGTCTAATGCAGAATCGTTTGAATATGAAAGATCTTTAATTTCGATGCCAGTAATTATACATACGTTTCAATTGAATAATGCTTTCTTAAACTACAATATTCTCACTTCCCAGTAATTACTAAGCTTCTCAAGTATAAATAGAATTTATAATGAATGTATGCGTGAAACACATTTACTCTATAGAAATAAGCTTTAATTATTTTTTTTTCTTCTAAGGTTCCAACAGTTATAATATGAGATGCTTAACATCGACAGTTTGAACTGAATATGTTTTTGAGAATATGAATCTCAGTATAATGAAAAATAAACCGCAAAACAAAACTACTGAAGAAAAATCAATTTTAAAAATAAACACTCTCTAATCAGTGTATGAGAACTTTATAGTAGTATAAATAACCTAGTTATAAGAAGAATATTTAAAATCCATGCAAACTTCGTAAAAAGTGTTATTTCAAGGAATGAAAAAAAAATTCTAATTTAACTTAAGAGATTAAGGTCTGATGTATTGTTAGTATTTTGCAGTAATTTCGGATCAGGGCATTGATGTTGTTTATATTTCATCATTTTAGACGTAACAAATAAAATATATCATTTTGAGCTAGTCTTTATGTCTCTATTACTTCACTTTATAGTCGTGGTAGGATACGCTCACAAATTCGATATCGGAGTACAATGGGTTTGACTCCCGATCTCACTGAAATACCACCTGTTTGAAAGAGTCTATCCACGTTAAATCTGTGAAAGCCTTTGTAGTGATTTGGTACATTTAAGAGAGGGAGTCAGCTTAGGTGCCAAGATACAAAATTACCAGGTCCTTTGCCCATTGGCCATATGTTGCATTCTATAGCCCTCAATCTCACTTACCTCTCTTCTTTTGCATAAATTACACAACTTAAACGATTAAGTATATTTGTCGGTGACATCCACCAAAGATATTACAATATTGAAGGATCTAGTGATTTTCATAATTAAAAGATATTATACTAACAATCGAGTAACTAGTGCTGTAACGCATACGAATCGGGTTCTACCACTAATTCTCTAAGAGAAAATATTTTGTAACTCTGATTTTAGTTATAAAACCGTTTTCCGTAAAGATTACTTCATTTATAAAGATGTAACTACTATTTAAGTGTTTGTCGTTGAGCCTGTGAGTTAAGGTATATCCGACAACGTTCGGAGCCATGATTTTAAAAAGCGCATAAATAGATACTTTTCATAATATTTAGTGTCACGTAGATTAGAATACATGTATAAAATGGTTTTAAGGACATTTTGACAAAATAAATTATTTAAATACAATATTTCGGCAAAAAATTAACTCAGAATAACCTTTTTTTTTCAAAATGTTCCCTTTTTGTGAAAAATGTCTCTATTATAATAATATTTTACCTGTATATACCTCAGACCTCTGTATAGAGGCTCAACTATGAGTTTTAAAAAATTCACATTATTTTCAGAGTTACAACCCATTGAAATAGTTATCGGTGTTTTTTTTCTTAGAATTTCTCCCCTTTTGTTGTCGTAAAACATGGATAAACCCACTTCTGAGTTATACACTTTACAAATTCTAGCTGAGCCTCAGTACAGAGATCTGGGCTATATACTGGCAAAATATTATTATAATAGAAGCATTTTTCACAAAAGGAGAATATTTTGAAAATGGGCCTTTCTATGTTCATTTTTTGTCAAAATATTGTACTTAAATTATTTTTATTGTAATACTATTCTTAAAAAAGTTTTATATACATTTTCTAATCTAAGTGACACTAAATATCATAAATATTATCCATTTATATGCTTTTGCAAAATCACGGTTCCGAACGTAGTCTGATACCTTAATGGTTAATCGTTGATCTCTAAGTGTGAAATCCTAGAGTTATTAAGCGTGAATTGTGACTGGATGGTCGCGAATCTTAAGGATAACAGTCGACATGGAATGCACAAGGAATAGAGGAAATATCAACCTTCGAGCTCACCGAGCTATCGGGCTTCAAGAAGGATCATATCAAGGAGTTTCAAAGCCAGATAAGTATTCTAATAATTTAGTGTATTTGGTTAGGGGTTAGGATTTCATATTGCTCCAAGTGTTAAGTTACATTACTGCATATGTCTTCAAGTGCTCAATATTGAATATAAGTAGCTATTTTTAAGATCATTTCTGCTTCTTCCTCGAATCCTCTAACGCCCGTGACTTTCGGGACGCGACAATGTTATATTCACGTTCCAATAAATAGCAACACGAGGGATATTGGAGACGGGCCCTATTAACAATCGAGTTTGGAGTAATTTCTAATATAAAGTGTGGTTTTTTAGAGGTATAGAACTTTAACTTGCAAAAAAAAAATGTATTATTCGATTGACATGACTTTTTTTATTCGAAAGATAATCTTGTGGCATTACATTTTAAATATGATTTCTCGCATATGACTGCCACGGCTGGCTCGGATATAGTCCAATCTGAACGTCCAATTTTCGATGACTTTTTCCAACATTTGTGGCCACATATCGGCAATAACACGGAGAATGTTGTCTTCCAAATGGTCAAGCGTTTGTGGCGTATCCGCATAGACCAATGACTTTACATAGCCCCACAGAAAATAGTCTAGCGGTGTTAAACACAAGATATTGGAGGCCAATTCACAGGTCCAAAACGTGAAATTAGGTGGTCACCAAACGTGTCTTTCAATAAATCGATTGTGGCACGAGCTGTGTGACATGTTGCGCCGTCTTGTTGGTACCACAGCTCTTGGACATCATGATTGTTCAATTCAGGAATGAAAAAGTTAGTAATCATGGCTCTATACCGATCACCATTGACTATAACGTTGTGGCCTTCATCGTCTTTGAAGAAGTACGGACCAATGATTCCACCAGCCCATAAAGCGCACCAAACAGTCAGTTTTTCTGGATGTAACGGTGTTTCGACATACACTTGTGAATTAGCTTCACTCCAAATGCGGCAGTTTTGTTTGTTGACGTAGCCATTCAACCAGAAGTGCGCTTCATCGCTAAACAAAATTCACTTATGAAAATCGGGAACAACTCCAATCTCGTTTTGGGCCCATTCGACGAATCTACGCCTTGCTTGATGATCGTTTTGATGAATTGCCAAACCAAACTGAGAATAAATCACTTGGCAGCTGTTAAATCGGTCGCCATCTTGAAAGTAATGCCAACTTAAACTTCTATACCTGGAAAAAAACACTCTTTACTTTAAAAAAAAACAGAATTCGTTACTTGGAGCTTATAATTTGTTTACCACTATAACTAAAATAAAATTATAGTTTAAGAAAACTAAAAAACACGCTTTTATAGCAAATCGACACAAAAAGTAAAAAAAAATATTTCTTAATCTAATCATATAAATAAAAATGAAGTGTCTGTTTGTAATTTGAAATTAACAGCTTTTTACTAAATGCATTTAAAAGTATATACGGTACTTATATGAAAAAATCAATTTTTAAAATTTTTGTCTGTCTGTGTCTTTCTGTCTGTTTGTTTGTTCCGGCTAATCTCTAAAACGACTGGACCAATTTTGACGAAACTTTCATTGAAAGATAGCTAATGTTATAAAAAAAAACTTAGGCTTCTTTAATTATAGAGAAAAAAATTAGGGTTCCGCGAGAAATTAAAATTAAATCGAATGAAATGGTGAACAATATCCGTTTCAAATAGGGATCATTTATTTCAATAGGAATTTTTTTTATTCATTAATGATTATTTTTAGTCAATAGGGATTGTTTTATTTAGCGAGCCTTCTGTCTCAACGTTTCTAGCAGTTATATAAAACTTTTTTTTAATTAGGTTACTGACACTCGCGATTTTTCCTGTTCATGTCTGATACTAATGATTTTAACAGTCTTCACACCATCGACACTGTCAAAGGTCATGCATCTTTCTTACCCCTTGCTTGCGGCTTCGTTTGTGTTCGTTTCACCCTACCCAGTCCTCACCCATTCGACAGTGTCAAAGGTCACGCGACCCTCCCCCTGCTTGCAGATTCGTTTCACCCTACTGCGACTTAGACCTGTTTTGAACTGTTGCATTAAACGCTTATAATCATTCCAATGATTTCATTCTCTCTCAAGAACACTGAGCAACATCAATTTTTCCATAACAGACATCATTTAAATTTAAATTAGGAAGTTTTTGGGTTTTACGTCATTTGACTTCTCACAAGGCTCCCTATTTAAATAGAGGTAAGCCAATTTCATACCTGTATTGTTTATTTCATTGCCGAACACTGCACTCCATCACTGTAATGATTTTACAGTCCTCACCCCATCGACAGTATCAAAGGTCATGCGTCTCTCTCACACTTTGCTCAACAAAAAACAAAGAAAAAAAAGCAAAACAAAAAAAGAAACATTGATTCACAAAGTAGAAGAATGATATTATACTTATAGTATAAGTATTTCCTTACGTGGAACATATAATTATTAAGTTTTCGTAAACTCTGCAAATTGAATAAACACTTTTTTGTTAAATTCCACGTGGACGAAGTCGCGGGTAACAGCTATTTAACATAAAATAAATGCATCAGAAAGTAATATTAACGCATTACACATCCAGATACAAATTATGTACATTATTTTAATGCGCTTATTACACAAAATTTGTAACAACGTGTTAATTTTGCTGAGCAGGAGAAAGGTGTTTTCAAAAATTGATCCATAAGAGAGTTACGGGGTGTTATAAGTAAAAAAAAAATCTTTTTTATCAGTTATTATATCAACAGACTTAAAAATTTAGCAAACATGGTTTTTTGTTCAGCTGAGAAATGCAAAAAGCTTTTTTCTTCTTGTTTAATTTACAATTCACGTAAAATTAACTCATTAAAAACTGCTTTATCCTTCAGTCTGTATTGCTTAAATTTTCAATTCACCCGAGCGTAGAACGGGTATATCCACTACTATAAGAATAAAATGATTAATGAGAAAATTCTATGTATATATATATATATATATATATATGTGTGTGTGTGTGTGTGCGTGTGTGTGTGTGTGTGTGTGTGTGCGTGTGTGTGTGTGTGTGTGTGTGTGTGTGTGTGTGTGTGTGTGTGTGTGTGTGTGTGTAATGTCATTGTGGTTAAAGCGTGAGGTGCTTTGTTCAACATTTTTACACCAACTCAGCATTTCGGAATAAAATTAGTAAGAAATTATAGCAACCCATGCTTTTACTTCAATGACATTAATTTTCTCGTTAATCCTTCTATTCTTATGTTAAGAAACATTTTTTTACTTTTAGTTTGATTCACTATAAAGCGTTCTTTTTTCAGTTTTTTTTTAACTATAATTTTCTTTTCATTTTCAGAAAAACTAGACAATCGTTTATATTATGATAAGATATTGCTAACCCACCCACCCTCTCCTTTCTCACATAAAGAACATTTTTTTTTGTTTTATTTGTATTAATTACAAGCGTTTTCATTTTTAGGGTTGTACCTTTTTAAGGAGTAGGGTCTTATAGTCGCCAAATCTGGAATTAGTCGTCAAATCTAGAAATGGAGTATGGAATTAGTCGCCAAATCTGGAAACGATGTGATTCACCAATTCTCGAAATCCTTATTCCTAAACAAGACAATGAAACAAGATTATGAAATTATTGTATTGTCATCGGTCCTTGACAAATGTGTAAAATTTTGAAATAATCTGACCTTTTAATGTGGGTGAAAATCAAGTCCAAGGATTCCATTACATACAAGTGAAACTTAAAAAGGGTGTTAAAAAAGAAATAATGTAAGCATACTTTTGATATCGCAAAAAAAGGAAATTTAGTAATAGCAACTCAAAAAATACATAAAGAATATTTTTGCAATATTTCGATCATTATTTGTGTTAGACTAGACAAAAGCTTTTTGAACAGAAATGTTATCAAGAAGTATAGTTGTTCAAATGAATATTACACAAAAAATCTAAGGTTCTATATTGTAAATTTCCTATAAAAAATAATATTAATTAAGAAATTTCTAAATGTGAATCGACAAACTTAATTTAAAATAGTCGAACTTGCTGACAAATCATGAAATTATTGAACAAAAAACTATTTACAATTATGTTTAGTAAATTTTGTGTAGAAAATATTCCTTTAAATAATAGAAATTTGAAATGGTACATATGAAGAATAGTTTAAACTTCAAAAGAAGGTAAATTCCAATCTTCCAATCACTCTCTAATCTTATCTTCCAGTTAATCTTTTGTTGCTTTAAGGCAAACGACGTAATAAAAATAAAAGATTTGAGTTTTTTAAATTACATCCTTTTCGCATAATACTCATTTGATCATTATAATTGGTTTGAAACAAGATCGATCAAGCAACAACTGTTTGTTTCCTGAGATCAAGAAGTAAAAAAAAAGGAAAATCGATAATAGAACAAAGAGTTTATAAAAATAGGCAGACGATATTTAATTCAATTTAGTTTCAAACGCCACATGGGAAAATAAGTAAAAGCAATACAAACTCCTCTAAGAAATGTAGAAATAGTTTTTTGACGAAGAGAATTACACCTATATTTCACTAAATATACTTTTTTTACAATTAGTAAACTTTGCTACTAAATATAGTTTAGTAAATTCTTTACAATGTCAAAGTTTTGAAATATTGTTATCAATTAAATTTGATAATTGCACTTTTTTTCTTTCAACGAAAAACTATTTCGACAACAATTGTACAATTTAATGCCTTAAAAAACTATTCTAAATTAAAGTAAATATTTTAAAAATATATTTAGATTTTTCCTAATTTCAATGATGAAAACTCCTAAGCGTAAAAATAAAATCAAAGAACGTCATCCGAACTAGAATTTTTGATAGTCTTTATTATTCTATCTAAATTTACATATTTTAATTACCGGTTTTCCTTTTTTATTTTTAATCATGATCATTTATTTTTAAAATTTTGGAATGTCACTTTCAGAGAATATTTAAATTCTTATTATAGAAATAAACACACACACAAAATAAACATTAAGAGGAAGCGTTATACAGGCACATAAATAAATTCAAAGCAAAATTTCTTGTAACTGAAGGACATTATTTAAGGTATTCACAGCTACGTTCGGAAACGTGATTTTGCAAAAACGTCGAAACTAATATTGTTTTTAATGCTTAGTATTACTTAGATTAGAATACAACTACAAATATATCTTGTGAATACCATTACAATGTAAAATTATTTGAATGTGTAATATTTCGACAAAAAAATGAACCCAAGAATTACTTATTTTCAAAACATTCTCCTTTTATTTAAAATGATTCCATAATAATAATATTTTACTTATACATAGCAAAAAGACTGATTTAGAATTTTGATTTTTTAATCTGTTTTTTTGCTAAAATTTCTCCACCTGATGTATTAAAATATGAATAAATTACTCTCTTCCTACACATTTAAGATGTATATTAAAAGTCCTAGTTCGGCTCAGTTAAAAATTGTACAGAGAGCTATATATAAGAAAAATATTATTATTATAGAAACATTTTCCCTGAAAAAAGAGAATATTTTGAAAATAGGCCATTCTATGTTCCTTTTTTGCCAAAATATTTCATTTAAATAATTTTTTATTGTAATAATATCGTTAAAACAATTTTATAAGTATATTCTAATTAAAGTGCCACTTAATATTATATATATATATATATATATATATATATATATATTCATTTACACTTTTGCAAAATCACGGTTTCCAACATAGTTGTATACCTTAAATGAAATAAACAAAGCTTAGCTGTAACTATCGTGCTTTTTTTTCTTAATTTTAATGAAAAATGAATTAATTTCTGAGTACTGAGAGATAAGAAAAATTTATACATTAAGAATCAGATTTAAAATATAAATTTGTTTATTTTCATTTGACATACAACTTGATAAAATCATAATCTCACCACCAATTTCAAAATTATTAGATTATGAAATATTTAAATACTACATTCTATAACAAAAATTAGAAAATTGTTATTTGTGCTATAACAACTTACTAGAGGTTGTTTGTGTATGGGGTTCGAGCAAAGATCAGACATAGCAAGTTTTAAACTCAAATTTATTTATCCCCTTACTTAATCAACACAACTAAAGGTAGGAAATGCACTTGGTAAATAATTGGAAGATCAATTGCACGACTTAAGTTTACTAACATATAAGTATAATTTACTACACATACTCTTGATCACTCTTAATTTCTACGCTAGAATTCACCATAAATATTTTTTTTAATTGTACGACCTTTGGCTGTAAACCTTAGTCACAACTTTAATTACTTTTATTCTCCAATTACCAATAATAGACCATGCAGGGACTATCCGTTGACTAACTATACGTACCTAAATTCCAACGCTTAAATAGAACAAATCATCTGCATAAATCAAGCCTTCTTCTTTGAGGGAATGTTTTCAACAGAACTTTACAGTTAAAAAGAATAATTTTACTCCAAGAGGATTAATAGAAGTTTCGCGGATAGACCCGTTACAGTGCACATATTGAAATATAACGTACACTTGTTATACCCCTCTACCTGGGGGTACCATCTCTTCATCTACTCGACCTAGATTTGCCGAAGATAATGATTGAGGAACCAAGCTCTAGCCATAATAAAACCAATTTATTATTATCCTATTATATTGATTAAAAACAGTCTTACTATAGGAAGGAAATCAGGAGTGATATATCGTAACCCTAAATATTATGTGACTAAGCACCTTGAATTCTAACTGCTTATCTCTAAATAAAGTTATCCTTTGAATCCCAATCTTCCTTACTTTATTTGAATAGCTAAAGTTCGTTCTATTATTACGCGTCGAAGTCTAGATCCTTACCATACGCTCACGGCGCTCAACATCACAGCTTCATTTTCCTCCTTTCTCTACTACGATTACTTAACCTCCACTATATATATGTGAACTAATCAGAATATCAAGGTTTCTTCTTGAGAGGATTGGCTGTGAAATAACTCAATGATGGTCCCAAAGATTCCCCAAGAGGATTTGTAGGAAAAACTCGGTAAAGCCCCGTCACACATTTTAGTATAAATTCCTAAACGAATAGCTTATATCTGCGGGATTATTTGTTTTAGAAGATGAGACTTTAGTGTAAAATTAAATTTCTACAAAAGCTTTTATACAAACGCTTAACACAAAAGGAGCCAAAGAGAACAACATGCGTAGCCACTGAATTTAAATCACAATCCAAAGCTTATAAACCAGATAAAGCATTATTTCCTAATGCCTATTTCAGTCATATTTTCTCTAATTATGATCCGTTTTGATTCATTAAAATTTGAAAGGAAAAGGTGCAAAGTCTCTGCGGATTTATTACTGCTTTAACAATTCCTAAGAGAATCGTATAGCCGTTTACGAGTGGAACTTAGTCTGCAGAAAACCCCATTCCAGAGACAGTTGTTTCGTAGAAAGCTGTCATTATTACAATGGAGCAGAAAACAACAGCTTATCTTTAGATCTTAGCAAGTGAAAATGCTTTAATGTTCGAAATTGCTGCAAGCGAAGATTCCAAAGAGGGATATCAAACCCTTAGAGAATCAAGGAAACAATGAATATTATAATATTTATTCCAACGCTCCAATCACACACATTGTTAGCTTATAATTGGATAATTAAAATTGCAGAAGGTCTCTTACAACTAGCCTTTTGTATTAGAAGAATTAAAACTACCTTATATACGAATATCATATACTAATTATCTAATTAGCTTTTGAAATACGTCAGAATAATCTCAGCTATTATTATTAAATTTTCCTTTAAAGAAATAATCAGTTAATAGACTCCTTACCCAAACATCTATCACAATCTTATTCCCATGGAATTGTTTAAGCTATTATTGAAAATAACTGATGTTCTTAAAAACACAAGTGTTTCTATTTGAAATATACAATTCAGTACTACTTTAAATAGATTAAAAATTATAGTCACAAAATACAACAAATGATTCGTTTTCCATTTCTGCGTGTATTAGAAGTTAACTAATGTATGTTTACAAATTCAATTGAAATCCTAAGATGGTGAGTATATGATAACCATTTTGTGTGTGTGGATTTGGGAAATATTTACTGAGCTGTAAATATGCATTATATTAAAAGACAATAACCAAAAAAATATCAAATTTCAATACCTTTTCTTATGATCTAATACGACCCTTTAATATACTCTGTCAACAGCACAGTTATATGGCTAAAATCAGCGTTTCTCAAACTGTGGGGGGTGGGGGTAATAATCCTACGCGAGCGTATCGAAAAGTCGAAAATAAAAGATTAATTAAATATATATATATATATATATATATATATATATATATATATATATATATATATATATTATTGCTGAAAGGAAGCAAAACAAAATGCATTCTAAGATAATAAACAATAGACATTTATAATGATTTTTTATATGGTACTTAAATATTATCGCAACCTTATTAGCGACATTATATGAAACGAAGCGAATGGTTACCAATTCAACGCTTATGGCACATGTGAAATCGGGGTTGCCAATTTAAGGAGTTATCTTGAACGTTGGCATTGTTGCGATAGTACGTAAATATCTTATGTACTTATAGATATATCACTACTGCACAATGTATAATGTATTTTTGATGCTTAATTCATCAATACTAAATTAAGAAAAAGTTTAATAATTATTAGTAATCCCTAGAGTTTGTCACATACAAAATTTAATATTTATCTTGATAATTTGAACGGTTTATAATGTAAGTCGTATTGCAGCTTTAGAGTCCAAGTGAGTTTTCATTGAATTTAATACATTGTTGTTGTATTGAGGGCGGCACGAGGAAAATTATGATTAAGACTCGGGGCGCAAATACTTAAAGTTTGAGAAGCACTGGCTTAAATTGTTATCATTGTATTTGCCTTGAATGGAGGTCATGGTAACTAAGTAGTCATGGTCAGGAACTCGTGGTTGGCGTTGTCGAGCCGCAAATTCGTGTCTAGGTACTACTGAAGACCATCCGTAGATGTACGTTATATCTATTGAGACTCAAATGCCTTCCGTTGGCGTTATGTGTAAGTTAAGGAAGCCGGATGCTACCTTAGTTGTCAGTCTCGTCACTTGGCCGAGGCTCAAACTTACGAGGCCCGTCACTATTATCCATCTCGTTGCTATACAGTAGAGGTTCCCAAACATTTTTGTCTCATAGACCCCTTGCCATGTTTTTCGGTTTTGGGTAGACCCTTATTTACTTAATAATGAATTTTTGTAAATTTATCAACTTAAATGTCTTTTTGTCAGCTGGTTACAGATGGTTACATTTTATAAGGAACTGGGATACGTCAATCCCTCAGTCCTCTATCTTGTTTTAGAATCGGCTTGGTTTTGCCCCTTGGCTGGTGATGGTGGGCGTGGAAATCGGTGGCAGGAACCAATGGGATAGCAGGCGCATGACTTCTCATGAGTGGCTTTGATTGGATGATGGGAGTGAGCTTCGAAAATTGTACTTGGGAAAATTTTTAAAGAGTAGCTATTGATGTTAAAGTTTAACAATTGATGGTAAAATATTCAAGGAAATAAAATGAAAATATAATAAACTTTGTAGAAAGAGAAATTACGGAAAAAGGAGTTTAAAATTTATCTAACATAGCTTCGAAAAGAAGTAAAGCCTTAGCTTTATCATCTTCGGAGTTTTTTTAATTTGGGAAGTAATTGTAAAATTTCAGGTGATCTTTTTATGATGTTAGAAATCATGCTCTGAGCAGTTCAATCACTTGATCTAGGTCTGAATTTTCATTTTCTATGGCTTGGATTCCGTGGGAAACTTTGTTATTTGAATTTTCATTAGTTTTTTCAGTTAACTTGAGGACTGGGCTGGGGGTGGAGGGGGTGCGGTTCCGCTAACAATGTTAGCGAAAGAGACACCTTCCCTACGAACGTTGCTTTCGAAAGTTTTATTCGCGGTAAGGGGCGTGCCCTTTTTTGGCTTAGGGAACTTGGGGCATTTGGTGTAGCAGGCCGAATGACCATGTTCTTGGCAATTTATGCAGAGGGAGTTTTCCTGTCGCTCCTTTATCGGGCATTGACGGGTGGGGTGTTCTTGTCCTCACTTTAGACATCTTGGCTTGAGGTGGCAGTTTTCTGCCGTGTGAAAGAAATTGTTGCAGTTAAAACATTGGGTAATTCCTCTAATGAGGTAACCTTCAATTTTAACTTGCATGTAGCCGACAGTTTTGAGATCGAAGATTTTTTTATTATTGGCGTTGCGGGGGAGGGTGACTTGGAAAAATGGGAGAGCGGTCTTAGTTTTCTTAGAAAATAATTGGAAAACATTTTCAATTGTGAATCCTTCTTCTTCTAGGTCGGATTGTATCTCGTGAGTTTTGGTAAAAATGGGCAGTCCTTTAATGACTATTTTGATTGGTTTTATTGGCTTTGAGAAAAATTCAAAATCTTTGTCTTCTTCAAGAAAATTTGTTAGAGCGTGATACTCTTCTATGTCATTAGTGATTAATTTAATAAATTCTCCTGACAATTTGTTAGTGATATCTGGGAATTTTTGATAAATGGATTTAAGTTGGTCTCTGATATTTTTCTTAATTTTAAGATGAATTGGGGTAGGGGCTTGGCTTTTGGAGGCAGTGTTTCATTATTTTCTTCCGGAGCAACTTGATTCTTATCATTTTCGGATTCAAGATCTGAGAAACTATTATTTACAGTGACTGGCTCACTAGGTAAAGGAGAGACAGGTCAAGTTGTTTTCTTGGGGAAGACAAAGAATTATTTTCCTTAATTTCGCGTTTTTTATTTTTATTTTTATTTTTAGCATTATTTGCAGTTGTGGGTGCTTCAGAATAATTTTTCAAAATGTGATTGGAATCACTATCTTTATGCTTTTCAGTCGGTATTGGGGGGGAGTACAGTAATTACTATTGCAATTAAAAGTCATACATGAGGGGAGGGAACTAAGCTCAATCACCATTGTATCCTTTTTTTGGGGGGTATCATCAATAGAGGCCCGAAGAATGGCCTTCATCTCGTGGTTATCATCGGTGTCTGGAAAGTTGACAAGTTCAGTGCAGCGATTGATAACTATGTCAAGGGCTTCGATTTCCAGAGAAAGCTGTTTCTCTCTTCGCAGCTGTTGGTAATATCTGGTGGATTGGTTTCCATTTGTGCCATCAGGACGGAAATAGAATGCAAGTCGGAGCTCAGAAGAACAAGTCTGCTCTAAACATTTTCAGAAAATCGCCACGTAAGTAGTGGTAGAAAAAACGAAACAGCAATTTTGACAGCTGGTATAGAGCTATACTTAATTTAAAAGATTTAAATTTCTAACTATAGTGAAGTATAGTGTTTAAAATTTAAGAAACACGTGTTAATTAATTAAATTAAAATTTAAGTAATACATAAAACAGTTGTTACATAAAGTAACTGAGATACAAACAAATGTTTTTATTGGGAGGAATGAGCCTGGTGCTTCAAAAGTTTCCGATATCCGTTTCTAAATTTTATATTTTAAGTTTTTCCTAGAGTCTATTCCAATCAGTTCTTATAACACAACATTTATTTTTTCTTTTAATGTGACCATCTGAATTCATTTCCTCCTGTAGTATTACCATAGTCAAAGCATTCTCAAACGTAGTTTAAAGATCAGAATAACGGATGTTTAAATGTTGAATGCAGGATAGAACGTCCTTTTCCTGGGAGATTGTCTGTGACAAATTAAGAAACTAGGAAAATTCAAGACGTCTAATATTATACTTCTTAGCTTAATTGTGGAAAGAAACGCTTAAATGATGGTCCTTGTAACAAATTAACTTCATTAAATTTTGTAAATAAATCTCTTAAGGTATCCTACTACATTCGGAAACGTGATTTTAAAAAAGCTCATAAATGGGTAATTTTCACGATATTTAGTGTCACTTAGATTAGAATACATGTATAAAATGGTTTTAAGGACATTTTGACAAAAAAAAATATTTAAATACAATATTTCGGCAAAAAATTCACTTAGAATAATCTTTTTTTCAAAATGTTCTCCTTTTGTGCAAAAACCTTCTATTATAATAATATTTTCCCTGTATATAGCTCAGACCTTTTTACAGAGACTGAACTATGAGTTTTTAAAATTCACATTGTTTTCAGAGTTACAGCCAACTGAAATAATTATCGCCGTTTTTTTTCTTAAAATTTCTCCCCTCTGTTGTCGTAAAACATGAATAAACCCACTTCTAAGTTATATATTTCAAACATTCTAATAGTTGAGCCTCTGTACAGAGGTCTAACCTATATATAGGCGAAATATTATTATAATAGAAGCATTTTTCACAAAAGGAGAATATTTGGAAAATCAGTCATTCTATGTTCACTTTTTGTCAAAATATTGTATTTAAATAATTTTTTATTGTTATACTATTCTTGGGACAATTTTATATACATTTTCTAATCTAAGTGACACTAAATATCATAAAAATCATCCATTTATACGCCTTCGCGAATTCACGAATTCGAAAGTAGTCGGATACATTAAATAGGTAAATCTGGTTTCCACTTGATTAAATTTTCTTTTGAAATTAAAGACATGATCTGATTTAATGACAGTCACTATCCTAGACCCCCATTTACACCTCATAGACCCCTTCAAATTATTGTTTCGTTGACATGCACCTCTTGCAGGTGGTTATAGACCCCTGGGTCTGTATAGACCGCTTAGGGAATCATTGCTGTAGAGGAGGACGTTAATGAACACTCAGTCACTCATTCCCGTGAATGGTAACAATTAATATATAGCTTAGCTTGCAACATAAAATTCCACATAGAAATGTAAATAAGTATGAATGTATAAAAAAAGAGGAATATATAGATATATAAAGGGTGTTTCTTTGAGGTATAGAACTTTAAATTGCAATAAAACAACGATGTATTATTCGATTGACATGAATTTTTTTTATTCGAAAGATAATCTTGTCGCATTACATTTTAAATATGATCAAGCAAGGCGTATATTCGTCGAATTGGCCCAAAACGAGATTGACGTGGTTCCCGATTTTCTTAAGCGAATTTTGTTTAGCGATGAAGCGCACTTTCGGTTGAGTGGCTACGTCAACAAACAAAACTGCCGCATTTGGAGTGAAGCTAATCCACAAATGTATGTCGAAACACCGTTACATCCAGAAAAACTGACTGTTTGGTACGCTTTATGGGCTGGTGGAATCATTGGTCCGTACTTCTTCAAAAACGATGAAGGCCACAACGTTACAGTCAATGGTGATCGGTATAGAGCCATGATTACTAACTTTTTCATTCCTGAATTGAACACTCATGATGTCCACGAGCTGTGGTTCCAACAAGACGGCGCAACATGTCACACAGCTCGTGCCGCAATCGATTTATTGAAAGACACGTTTGGTGACCGCCTAATTTCACGTTTTGTACCTGTGAATTGGCCTCCAAGATCTTGTGATTTAACACCACTAGACTATTTTCTGTGGGGCTATGTAAAGTCATTGGTCTATGCGGATAAGCCACAAACGCTTGACCATTTGGAAGACAACATTCACCGTGTTATTGCCGAAATGTTGGAAAAAGTCATCGAAAATTGGACGTCCAGATTGGACTACATCCGAGCCAGCCGTGACAGTCATATGCCAGAAGTCATATTTAAAATGTAATGCCACAAGATTATCTTTCGAATAAAAAAAATTCATGTCAATCGAATAATGCATCGTTGTTTTATTGCAATTTAAAGTTCTATACCTCTAAAAAACACCCTTTATATGTGTATATATATATATATATACTGCTCAAAATATATTGCTCAAAATAATTAATTGCGGTTTTAGGTGGATCTTGTGGCTGGGAAACTTTTTAGCTGATTGATACAAGGTCGACAGATGTAGCAGGTTATATGAGAATAAATTACACATGTTTGGCAGAAAAAAAATGCATTTTATTGCGCATTTGTGTACAAAAGGAAAAAAACACAATTTGAGCATATGAGAAAAAAAATAAGAAAGTCTTTTCTTCAAAGGAAATGATTTTCAGTAGGGGGTATGGTTTCCACGGGTGGCCCGCAACGTTAAGCACCTTTGAGGCATGGAGTCAATGAGGCTATTAATCACGAGTTGGGGTATACTGTCCCACTCTTCCAGAAGAGCTCTTTCCAGTTCTTGGAGAGTTTGTGGGGGTGTTTGGCGGCCAGCAACTCGTCTTCCTAGAGCGTCCCAAACGTGCTCTATTGTATTCATGTTTGGAGAACTCGCTGGCCATTCCATTCGTACAATTCCTTCCTAGAAAAGGGAATCCTCCACGAGGTTCGCACGATGTGGCCTGCTGTTATCGTCCATTAAAATGAAGTCATCTCCGATTGCTGCAGCGTAAGGGACTACAATAGGTCTGAGGATCTCATCTCTATATCGGCGAGCAGTCAGAGGTCCATTTTGAATGATGTTGAGGTCTGTGCACCCGTCAATGGAGATGCCACCATACACAAACACTCCTGCACCGCAAAATCTGACACTTTCGTGCACGAACGCAGGATTATTCCTGGGTCCCTCCAGATGAAAATACGCCTATTATCCGGATGAACAGAAAAATGGGACTCGTCAGAAAAAAGAACATTGCTCCATTCATTTCTCCTCCAGTTCACATGCTCGGTTGCTCACTCCCTGCGGTCGCGACGATGCCTTGATGTTAGTCTAACACATACCAGCGGTCGGTGAGCATACAGACCTACACCATGGAGCCGGTTTCGGACAGTCTGAGTTGAAACCTTGGTGCCAGTAGCTGAGCGAAGGTGTTGCTGGAGAAGAGTAGCGTTCATATTTCGGTGTCTCCGAGCCGTTAACACTAAATAACGATCTTCATTGGGCGTTGTTGCCCGTCTACGACCTTGTCCTGGTCTTCGGTCTGCACTTTCAGCCTCCAAAAAACGGTTCCAGATCCTGGAAATTACATTTTGTGACACTCCAATGGCTTGCGCTACTTCGGCTTGAGCTTGGCCCCCTTCTATTCTACCAACAACTCTCCAAGCTTCTAAAAGGTTAAATGACTTCGCTGAGACATCGTACTCATCGAAACAAAGCAGTCACTGAATGCCGATCATCCTTGTCTTCATTTCAGTTGAAAGTCAAATTTCATTCGCTGCCGCTGAAGCGACGTTTTTGACGTCGAACTCAAAATTAGCATACTCCACTGTTAGAAAATCAGAAAATTTTTCATTTTTGATTATCTTCTTCCATTTTCGGCAAAAAAAATTTCGCCTATATCTTTATTTTATATAAAACTTACAATATCCTTTAATTGTTTTGAGCAGTATATATATATATATATATTATAAAAATATATTTCCTTATACTCTTATCGAATTCCATATGCTCTATTAAAAATTCTGAAAATTTCACATCTTATTCTACGATTATTTTTACTTCTATGAGAAAAAAAAACGTTTCGTACTTCTATATTGTATCGTCAACCCGTTTCGCAAAATCTAAAGATATTGCCAATCAAAAAATGTTGCTGAAAGCCATCATCTTTATAAAAATTGTCACCGAACAAGCGTGAGAACGGTTTCCATTATTGACTTCACATCACAGCATTTGCGACGTCTTTTAACTTGACTAAATTGCTCTAAGGTATGTGCGTAAGTACCGAAAATTCCTTTGTTTTACATATGGAAAACATTTGAAACTGCTTGTAAATAAATTATAAAACAATATCAGATGGCAGGTATGATTTACTATCTATAAGTACGGTCGAACCTCCATATAACGAACCTCTATATTGCGAACTTTTTTCTGGAACCTTGAACATTTCACGATTTTCTTCGTAAAATAACCTCTCTATAGCGAAGTGTATTTTTTATATAACGATTTTTTTTTCTTTTTTAATTTAATTTTTGTTCTCCCCTTTTTTGTAAAGTATTTCTGGAAAAACTCCAAATTATTCTCTCTTTAACACATTTTATGGTGGTCATAAATCTTGAACTGGTTTTATTAGATCCTAATTCACCGAGAGCAAGAGTTCTGGACGTTTAATCCAAGAAGAGCAACCTTTAACTCCCATTGTCCAGTTCACTAGGAACATCTTCGATATCCTCTTTCACCCTCAGTGGAGTTGTCCCGTGTTCTAATTATAAAATAATGTATTTGTAATATTACTTGTATGCTTTAAATTATAAAATGTCCTTAAAATTCATTAATTTTAGTATAAAATTATTTTTTAATATTGAAAATACATTGAGAATACACTTCGACATTCTTTTTTCTTGTTTTCCTTGCAGTTTTTCTTTCTTTCTTTTTCAGGATACGATATATAAAATAAAAAAATATATATTTAAAAAAGGGTATTACTAATTTCTTTTTTTTTAAATATATAGTCTTTATGAACTTAAAATATTTGTTTTATGTGGTTTATAAAGTATACTAAAGGATGAACCCCTATATAACGAATTTTCCATATAACGAACTTTTTTCTGGGATTTAGCGACTTCGTTATATAGAGGTCCGACTGTATTTAACTTTAAAGAAAACAGAAGAAAATAACCAGAGATAAATCAAATGGATTTTCTAAAGAAAACAGTAATATCAAATTAGGTTCATTCAAAAACTATATTCATCGTTTCTTCCAATTAACTATTATACTCAGATTCAAAATAAAAGAAAGGAATATTCCAATTTGTTTTCCTTCCGTTTCTTCTCTTTGCTATATTCAACAAGAAACAATGACTGCTAGCATTTGTCTTTCAAAGAGAACTTTGAAAATATTATTTATTATTATTCCTAAGTATCCATATCATTTCAAAGCCTGAAAAAACTCAATTACGTAATTGTTTTCATGTAACCATAGAATTAAACTAGACTGGTAAAGCAACTAAAAGAAATTGTATTATAAAAAAACTCAGTACAAGACTACATGAAGTAACGAACAAAAGAAATGTCTTTACTGATTTTCTTTTTGCCTCGGTGATGCTTTTATCTGCCTATGACATATATTGTATGTTCTGGCGATGAATTATGGAGTGCCTCCAAAACCTTTTATCCATGTAATCCAGGAAGTTCTTTGGTGCTTATTTTGGTCAAGTTTATTTCTTATTCTATGCTTGAGCAGTGGTTCAATGGTTTGAATGGCAAGTAGATTTCAAAGGGGATTGGATAAATGGATCTAATTTTTCTCTAATCCTTACTTAAATTATAAACCTGAACGTTTGTGTGGATGTATGGTACACTTTCACTCAAAAACAACTGTATGAATTTTAATTTAACTTTACAATAATATAGCTTATACATCAGAATATCACATAGGCTATAATTTATAAAGATACTGTGTGAAGTGTCCAAAATATAACAATATTTGTCAAGTGAGTATAAAAAAATCCTGCCATCTGCAAAAAAGCCCGTGACAGCATATATCTATCTTTTATGTGTTAAACAAAGTTTTAAATTTTGTTTTGTCTACACCAGGCGACAGGAACTGCGAAAGCTTGAACAGGCAGAGTGTGAGGTTGATGACAACTTTAATATAAAAAATACAATAAAAAGAGAGTAACATTAACGTATTACACTTCCAGATATAAATTATTTATACCATTTTAAGCGTTCATTACGCAAAATTTGTAACAATGTGTTGCTTTTTCTGAGCAGAGATCAGCTAAGGAAAGTGTTTTCAAAAATCGATCCACAATAGAGTTACAGGAAGTTATAGTATCAGCTATTAGATTTACAGACTTAAAATTTAACAAACATGGTTTTCTTTTATTCAGCTGAGGTATGCAAAATTTTTATTTATTTGTTTAATTTGCAATTCACGTAAAATTAACTCATAAAAAAACTTATCTTTCCTTCAGTCTGTATTGTTTATTTTTTCAATTCACCCGTACGAAGAACGGGTATAACAGCTAGCAGCATTATATATTAGCTATAGACAATCACATATAATACAGGGTGTCTAAAAATAGCGCCTAAACTCTACACAGCCAGTTTCATCGTTGGTACATAAAAAATGCTCAAAGAACTCTACTTGTACCATGAAAAAATACTGTAAATGATGATGAATGAATGATGGTGCATGAGGGTTCATAGAGCTGCTCCTGCGAGTGAATGGTTAGATATAGCATACCCCGACCACTGGATCGATCGTGAGGGGTCATCTGATTCTATGACCACCATGATCATTACATTTCACACCGTTGGATTTTTCCCCGTGGGACCATCTCAAAAGAGATAGTGTTTCTCGGAGAGATAGTGAGACTGCACAAACGGACATAGTTGGTAGTCTGAATGGTAGTGGACATCACGTAGCTGCGAGGTGTACGCTCATCCTTTTGACAACGCGCTCAAGCCTGCCTCGACATGCATCGCGGATAACTTTAACATTTGCCCTTATAAATATTTATAAATACTACTGTCGATGGATCCAATAGGGCTGTGACGTTACACTTTCTTTTTCATATTTTTCTCTAATATTATGGTTCGTTCGGGTACAGTTCTTTGGGCATTTTTTATGCACTGCCAAAATTAGAATCTAGCTGTGTCGGGCTTGGGTGCTATTTTCGGGACACTCTGTATATAAAGAAAAAAATGTAATTTTTTGTAAGATATTGCCCTTGTAACGTACATATTAAATACTAGATGTTTCGTTTACTGAATATTAATAAAAAAATGGGTTCACGTTAATCTAGTTTACTTCACTGTCTGTTGATTGACCCCTTTCATAGTCAAATCTAAATTCATATCTGATAAACAGGTTGATTAATTTTACTCTTATTTTGTTAGATCCTACAGTATTATTGTATCTTTTAATGTTTGAGATTAAAAAGTTGTCTAGAAGTATCCTTTATGGTTATCAAATCATATGAAGATTATTTATCTATTAATATTATACCAAATTATTATTATATCTGGAGAAGAGTGACTCGCTTATCCCAACATCTCCGGAAATTTTCAACACACAGACATTAAATTTAACAGCTTTTTTTGTTGTTCTTGTTGTTGAATAAAGATTCAATAAGAATGAGTTTAACGGAAATTGACTCTCAAAGGAGATTGCGAAAGTGTTAAAGATAAGAAAAATCTCGTTTTTGAGCTGATAGACCTACAGGTTTTAAGTTTGGAAAGCATTATTTTCGTAAGTAGAGATCCATTAAGAACGTATTTCGCAGAAAACGACTCTCAAAGGGGGAGGAGTATACATCTTTCTAGAAATCCATACTGTCCTTTTTAAACTGATAGGTGAGGTCTAGAAGAATGTTCTTAAATACAATTGGAAGCTTAATGCTGAAAATTTAAAAAAATATAGACTTTAAGAAAACAATATAGCGTCATTACAACGTTACGAAATATCCAGCAAAACGAGTGGGTAACGGCTCCTTTTTATGTAAATATGATTTCTGATAGCAAAATTGTCATGACAGAAAATGTGTTATTTTTAAATACCTTAAAGAAAATAAAGTGTTACAAACTTTTTGTGATAACAGTTTTCTAATTTGTGGATTTCCTTCAATTATGTTTTTTTTTTCATATATTATTTAACTTTTACATAACTACCACAATGGATGTTACGGCAAAATATGTAAGCATCGTATACTGTTCTAGTCTAGTATATATACATGACTATTTACAAAATAATTACCATAAAATCCGGCGTATGAGGTGCACATTAAACACAAAAAGTAAGCTCGGCATTTACGGGTGCGCGCTATACACTGGGTATAAAAATGAGACCTTTAAAAATAAAAAAGAAGATGAGCATATAGAAAAAATTAGACTTTTATATATATCGAATATATTTTTATATATTTAAAATATTTTTACTTAAGTTTGGAATAATACCTCGAATAAATAACTTCAAAATATAAAAGTAATGCACACGTGCATTTCAAGCTCTTTCTTAAAAATTTGGGTGCGTGTTATACGGCGAATATACCTAAAAACTAAGAATTGCTTTTGAAAGAATTGGTGCGCGTTTTGCACCTATTTTCTTACGGTAGTTAATATTTGATCAAGTAAGAAAAACAAATGTTAAAAATACTGCCAATTATTTTTAATCAAAATTAATATTTTCATTCGCAGTGATTCATATACATTATTTTAAATTTTATTTCATGAATTAAATACTTTTCATTTGACTTTAACCACCTAAGTGGTCAATTTTTGCTTAAAATGTTTTTAAAAAAAAACATGTATTTTTTATTGCGTATAAGAAAGCGTAACATTTAACAGAATACGAAAATGTGAGGAATTTGTTATAATTTTCCATTTTAAAGTTTTCACACACTATTTTTAATTTATAAATATAGGACACAAACCCCCAAATGTTTGTTTTTTATAACTACAATCTACATGCTATTAAAAATGTGTCAAATGCGTTAAAAGAGTTTCTCTCATATTTACAAAAAAAAAAAAACTTTCATATTTGTTTCTCTTTTTCAAACGGTCGAGGGGTTTCTGAGAGTGTGTGTGTATATATATGCACAATTGGAAGCATGGTGTAATACTAAGTCTTACATTGCAATGGGGACAGAGCTAATATCGGCATCGACCAATTAATAAATTGCACATTGCCTTTCCAATCCTTGTTCTTTATCGAATACTTTCGATTTTGAAAAATTCTCGCCTTCACCACAAAGAAATTGACAATTTGTGTTCCATATTGGAGAATGTGAAACTTTTATTCAATCAAAACAAGATGGAACTACTCTCGCCCGATATAATAAACTCGATTAATCAATTCTAAACTCAAACCAACTAAGTGGTACAACATCCCAAAGAGGGTCAAGGCCTACTGTGCCCATCTCAGTTTTCATGACCTTGGGCACTGAAGTGTACGAGCAGATATTCTGGTCATGTAGTCAGTCTGACGCGAAATATCTAAGGTGAAATTCCCAAGTTAATTAACTGCACAGTGTTAAGGACGTTTATCTGACAAACATTCCATCTGAGTTATACATGTTTGCAATTGAAATAATGTGTTAAATTTCAAGAGAACTAATAATTGCTTTCTTTTAACCCGTGATCACTCACGCGAGGTGTTCTGTACACCCCAGCAACAAGAAAATCCATCCAGGATTCTAAAAAGAATGCGTAGAACCACATTTTCTGTAGCTGCACATTTTAGGTCATTGAACCTTCAAGCCTGATGCAATCCTTTTCTCGAACGATTGGAATGTAATGACCTTCAAAAGTTTATCTGGGGGGGCTGAGAGCTCGCACGAGAAGTTGAGCATATGTATACAGTCTGCTCTGAATGTTTGGAAAATGATTAAAATATTATTTTGCTACTTTCTACAATCTTTATCTCATTAATTATAAAGTATATTTAGTACTGGTATATACGTTTTACTGGTTTATGAAAAAATATAAAATTATGTGTTTTAAAATGAAAATTTTGTATGTTTAGTTTAAATTAATGTTAGTCTACATGGTATGCAATAAATTTAATAACTTTATTTGTTTAATACAAAAAACATGTTGTACTTTATAAATATGTATCATATTGACTTAATTTTATTTTCGTAATTAAATACACGTGTTACTGCGATAGCTTAATGGTCAATATCACTTGGCTGGCATGTCATGAGTTCTAGGGTAATAGCGCTGAGTAAGTGAGTGAGAGAATATAAACGTCGTAATATTTAGTTACTCGAGAGCATTTGACGACGGACTTCGTAATTTTCAACCATGGTCAAGTGACGAGATCTACATTTGAGCTCCCCCCCCATGTAGTATCAATGGATACCCACCTTGAAGAGAGGGATGATGCATGTAAAATATTGCAAGGCTCAAACGTGTTCTCCCATTGGTGTGGTGTAAAAGTTTATCCTCTTCACTCAACCGTGGTTCAAAATTATTTGGTCCATCGCCAATACCCCTCATGCAGCTTTAAAATTCATCGTTAATATTATTATCACTCACTAATTGAATTTATATAATGGACCCTTATAGTCGAGATGAAAGGCAAATTCAATTCTGGAATATGTAAAGTCGTGAAATTAAACCCTATTCTAGCTAAATCATAAAAGTATGAATAATATCAACATATATATTAATTTAAATATTAGCCCACTAAGAATAACTTCATGTCATATCATTTAAATCAGTTCGTTTGCTTAAACAGTCTCTTTTTTGTTTAATGAGTATGCAGAAGTTACATTCTAAAAAATTCTGTATACATTTTAGAACGATGAATTAGCTATCTGTAACCATTATGCAGGGGCTTTATATAAGAATATAAATTAAAAGTATTATAAAATAGCTTTTGCATAAAAAATATAACTTTAAAAAATAAACAAATTGAAAATGTTCAAAGTTCTACGAAATTCATTTCGCACCAACAAGTCTTGAGATTTTCCAAGTCTATTCGAACTTCTGGTATTCTTGAAGCTTCTATGCATTCAATCTCCTCTGCCACAGAAAAAAAACAAGTTTAAATAAAAGAAAAATCTCTACTTATTTGAATCCCACTTTATATTTCTCCTTTACTATTTTTTTTCATTTTTCTGTGTTTTTTCCCTTTTCTTTTAAATTTTTAAGTATTTTTAGAAGATTATATCTGTTTAGTATTTCACATTTGGTAATAACCGAACATAAAGTGTATCTAGAACTATATCATGATCTTAATTCCCTCTGTTTTCTGTTGGTTTTATTCTTTTCCATTATATGGGTGGAAGTTTTTGATTTTTGGGAAAAACTGATTTATATATTTGGAGGAAATTAGAGCCCCGACGTCTCACACATACAACACTAAAGTTCTATTTGCATTTACAATCTCAAAGCATTTCAGCATTTAATTGTGCATTTATTTCATAGCAAGAAGAATAGAGCTTATATCTTGAAGCTCGAGATACTGTTATGAAGAATATATACCTCTTGTATAAATATTTTTCTTAAAGATGGCATCATTATCTAAATTTTAAAATTGGTAAACTTTTCAATGAAAAATATCAAATACCGATATTCAAGATTTTAGGAATTTGATAGCTAGGTGCATAATTTGAATCCCGACAGGAATCTGGGATGTATTGTGAAAAATAAAATCACTATAAAAACTATCATCGTTACTACGGCACTTGTTGAAGTAGTAAAGTATATGCCTGTGGTATACAAAGTTTTCTATAGTTTACTTTCAGTCTTTTGTTTATACTAAAGTAAAATGAAAAATTGCGGGCCTGATACAGAGTGGCGTTCTAATCAGCAAAGATTTATGTTTCCTACCAGTGTGCATCTGTTGTTAGTTCGTATGCCAAGTTTCAACTTTCTCTCTCAAGTAGTTTGGTGCAAGAATTTTTGCAATAGACGTCTTGTGTGTTTTTCGTTAAAATGGATAAGCTTCAATATGGTAGGGTCATAAAATTTTTCATTTTGTGTGTTAATCTCTTAGGATATTCATCCGTAGTTGACACAAGTTTACGGAGACACTGCTCCTTCTATATCTACCGTTAAGAAGGGGAATGTCGTTAGTGGCTAGCATAATATACTTATCAGGACTCCTACAAAATGAATCTCACACATGATCCCCAGTATCTTCTATCACGAAAACTTAGGGATACTTGCTAGTTTGAGATACCCAAGTTCCCGTCTCTTTTAAAGTTCTGCCCCATTAATAGATAGATTTTGATGCCGCAGGATCAACATTCCATACTGTTCAAACACGTCGCTGTACACGCGTGACTGGTTTAAATTCCTTTAGTCAAAGTACAAAGTACACACTGTACCTTTTACTGTGGCGTCCACATCTGGACTAATGAAATCAGTGAAAAAGGTTTATCGTCTGCGATTGCCGAATAATACGCGCCCAAAAAATTTCGGAGAGTTTTCCAATCCACGGATGATCAGTTTGTTACATTCTGAAGGGTAGCTCCGTAATAATAAACTATTACTTTTGGATTATTTAAGCCCAGACACCCCCCTGTACTTTTTATTAAAAATTATCTTTATTAATTAATGCTGATTGTTTATTCAATATTTGCTTTTCCCTATTTTCGTTCCCGACAATTCAAAAATTTAAAAGAATTTGTTTGGTGGCGTATTGGGGAATGATGCGAGAATGGTGGACTTCCGACCCTGAACTCTCTTTCTCCCTCCCTTGAAAAATTCCTGTGTGCACCAATGCATACGTTAAGAGAAAGGAATCACTAACTCTTGCCACGTAAGTAATGACTTGGGGTCTCCTGATGTTGTCTACATACCTCTGAGCCATCAAACTGTCATCTCGAATGATATGCAGATCAGTAGGTCCACTTATGCTAACTCCAGCCCATACCATCCAATCACCTTGTCAGTAATGGGATGTTCCTAGAAAGAATACAGGTTTATTTCGAGTGCCCCTTTCTCGCCATACCAAAACACGTCTCATATTACACTCTAGGCCAGTGTTTCTCAAAGTGTGGGGCGCCATGACCCTGGGGCGCCATGACCCTACAAGGGAGGCGCGAGCATATCGAAAATTTAAAGATTTTTTTTAAAAAAATAACCGGAAAGAGAAGTAAAAAAAAATGCTTTCTTCCATAATAAAAAAAAATACACACAACAACACTGACATAATTTATGTTTATCATCTGGCTTTTTTCCATCATCAAATAGCTAGCTATCTTTGATCCCAAAACCAAATTTAAGAAAAAAAAACATTTTGTTTTATTTGCTGTATTTCCTCAATGAGAGATTTTTTTATTATGTTTTAACATAAAATATTACTCGTTAAAATAAAAACGAAACCCAGACCCTGAGAAAAATTCTGAGAAGATAAACAATTCTTCACTGTAATTATTATTGAAATATTGTACATTAGTTGTGGAAAAAGAAAAGGAAGACATGATTCACTTTTCAACCAGGCTGCATAATACATTTGCTAATTATTGATTGACCGTCAAACTTATGGTATAGTTAGTTCAATATTAGTTCCGTCCCATCTTTTATGCGTTTGCCTTTCGCTTTGGGAAATTGTAAATAAAAGAGTTTTACGATAGTTGGAAAAGAATCGATTGATTTAACATTTCTGTAATATTAGGGAAAAGTGTCTCTAATTTACGTCCTTTATTATGGTCTTGTACTTTTGAATCATTTTAGTTCTGTTTTATTGGATTTTTTCTCAAATCATCAAAGAATTGAATAGTCCTTGAACGAAGGTAAGTATACTTTCAGTAAATTAAATTATTCACTGGAATTCCGATTTGTATCGTGTACAGTAAAAATAATTATAAACAAATGATTGGGGTGATTGAGTTTCCCCGCACTACCATTAGCGTTAGTATCGAGTACGCGCCTGCTCCCGGGTTAAAACATTTTGAAGTCTTCTCGCTTTAAATGTTAAAAAGTAACAAAATTATTCTTCATCGGAATTTTATGTTCTTTTTCATTATTTAACATTAATTCCAAATGCTAATTATGTGAGGTTTAAAATTACAGTTCTTTTAAATAGTTATTTACAACTATATAGCATTTATCTAAAAAAATCATTTTACATTATTGTATACAATGCCGTGCACGCAGTTTTACTCTCCTTACAGTTCAGCTATTATATCAAGAATAATGTTTTATTTTTTTAAAAAATGAACTCGTGCGAAGAGTCGGTGCTTCAGCCAGTATACGTTTAATGTATCAGTACTGAAGAAGGTATTTTATAAATAATTTCTTATTACTAAATTAAGAACAAGTTTAACAATTATTAGTGACTTCCATGGGCTTGTCTTGTAGAGCAAAGTTTTTCAAAGGAAGGTTTAATGTCAGATATTGACACTCTGAGTTATTTTTCTATATTTAGCTGAGACTATATTTTGTCTTTAAAGCAGCCACCGCAGAAAATCCGGTTTAACATAGGTAGGATGTTAAAAATGCTAATAGTATACGAAGTGCTTTTGTTTTCAATGCAGAGAATTCATCATTCATCTCTACCCAAAATTCAAAGAGCGATTTATTACAAAATTGCCTTTTAATTTTTAACTGGATGTGAAATATATGAAGATTTCTTCTTCGGAAGTTGAGAGCCCTTCTGCAGTATCTTGAAATAGATCCCTAATCCACTCGTAACTTGCTACCAAGCTGTCCTCATCCAGAAAATACTTTTTAAAATTCTTTGCCAACATAGCTAAATGATTTTACATGTTTTAAAAACAACTTTCACATGTTCTTCTACAGATTTGTAAGTTTTAACATATATCGAGCTGGCACTTTTTTCCCATCATTTACTTCAGTAGAGGTAAATCCAAAATTTAAGTATTTTTGAGAATATCGCCTTGGTTTAATTTTCGGAACCATGCTCGTTCGTCTGTGTACTTGTTGATTCTTTATTATCATCGAATGTTTGCTTACGACTTAAAAATGTGTGTATGATTTTGTTTTAATCTACTGCCATAAATACTTAATTATCGTGAATTACAATTAACGTGTAAATTTAAAAAATGTACATTCACAAGCTAGATTCGGTAGCTATAGAAGTATCGAGTTGACCAAAACTGACTGGAATTGTACGAGGTTTTACATGTTTTGCGCAAACGTCCGATAGGTTGCCCAGACTAACGCAAACGTACCCTATAATGCCAAATGTGATGGATATGATAGAGAGCCACACATAGACTAGACTATTTTTCTAATGACATTTGTACTTTGAGAAATGAATGATGAAGGAAATAAACCTTTAATTAAATTTATCATTTTGCGATCTGTTCCAATTTAAAAATTAGAGAAAGAAAAATAACATAACAATAAGTACACAATAACAATAATAACACAAAATTTAATATACTTATCGTATTAATTTGTACGGTTTATAATTAAGATCGTATTGTAACTTTAGAGTCTCTCTCTCAAAGTACATTTTTATTGCAATAAATACATTATTGTTGTACAGGGGGGGCGATAAAAATTATGATTGAAAATTGGGTCGCCAGTATTGAAAGTTTGAGAAACACTGCGCTAGGCTGAATTGAGTCTGGTTCATAAACTGCACTCGATTCCAATCACTTTGCACCCAATCTCGATGTCCAGCTGCCCAATTCCTTCGCGCGAGCCGCACCGTGGCTCAATGTCAACAGAATACACACCATTGGCCTACTTACATACATACCACTCATTTTAAGCCCATTTTGGCTTGAGACCCTTTGTCCTGTAGCCAAAAGAAACTGTCTTTGAATCTGCGTTGCCTGGCTGTTCTCTGGCTTGATTAGGAGTTAACAGGTTATTATTTGCTGTGGTAGCACGCGGATGACCTTGTCATTTCCAAAGTTGAACATGTCCTGTTTTTCAATGATATATCCGGCCATTCAAACAACGTCCGCTACAGTTCTTTGTCTGGATTCCAGTCTCCCGATAATACACCAAGTCATAGATTTCAGTAGATCACGTTGTCGTGCTATTTTCCAGTGACCTTTTCTCAAAATAACAGCTGAAAAGTTAAATTTCTCCATTGAGGCAATGGAAAATAGTAACTTCTACGAAATCATGATTTATGCACTTACATACTTTTTCTGGTTTTTGACGTCAAAAACGTTGATTTTTATATGAAATTTTCTTCTTCGGTTTTCTTTTATACTGAAGACTATGGACGTTTTGTTTTGCTTTAGTTATTAGAAGACGTTATTGCATAATTTCCTTAAATCCACATGCACCCCTAATTTTTTTAGCAGTGCATATATTTGTGTGTAAGAATGACATTTCCATAAGTTTTGAACCTAAATGAAAAATAAAGATATAGTGTTGATGAATATAATCATAAACACATTAAAGCGTGACTATTGCTTTAAAACAATTAAGATGTCACTAAATGAATAAAAAAATTTGCATAATACAAAATTTAATTGGTTTAAACAAGTGAAAAAACTTCTTAAGAAAGTAAATATGAGTTTCTGAACTTAACAAGTGATCACACAAAATGTATTGCAGTAGAATAATACCGAATAGACATTGTCATATTTTGATACGATTTTTTGAAGATTTGCCTTAGTTCTACTTACATTTCCCTCACCGGTGAAAATTTTGATCTAGAAAAAAATGAAACCAAAACATGACTTTTTTATTTCAATTAATAAATACTAAGCTTTGTTTTTATTGTAAGAAAATGTATGAAAAAAGCATTCAAATCCAGATTCCTCAAGAGTTTAAATGATTCTTAAAAATTATTTTCCACTATTAAAGAGATCAAATAAAAATTCTTTAAGGAAATTATTTCTATGCCACTAAAATAAGTGCAATTCTCATGTGCCTGTCACTAATATCTTGAAAGGGTATTCTTAACCTGTTAAACAAACCAAATGAAACTAATTAATTGCTTCGAAGGAACGTTTCAACATTGGTTTCTTTCGTTTAAAATAGCTCGCGTTACCCAGAATTCGATTGTAATGTTTTATTTGAAGTTGGCGAGTTTTTAATTCCCGAAAGAAGGAATCTACTATTTTCTAATTAGTTTTATTCAATATAAAAGAACCTCAATTTTGTCTCAAGTGATAATCGATTCAAATAATAGATTTTTCGCGGTATTTCTTCATCAATTTTGTAAGAATATCAACTTAAAAATTTTTGTGAATCTTTTGAATTTTGAGTGTCAGTTTTTTTTAATTATATGAATTTGGTTATCATTTGCTTAATAATTTTGAAAGTTATATTTCTCTAATCACAAGTAATAATAGTAAATTGAAGGGTAAAACAATTTCTAAATGTGAATTTATTTTTATTATTCCGTTTTGCTTACCATGTATTTTTTTTTTTTTTTTTTTGCTCCATGCCTGATCCAACTTCCTACAATGCGTCATTTTTTGATCTTTCAAATCAGGATTCGGATTAGTAGTTGCCATTGCAGACCTAATACATTCCTCAGGAATTAGCATCACTTTTTAGTTGGGCACTATGTAGGTGTACATAAATTACCACAATGTACTTTCTACACTAGTTTTCTCACCAGATTGAGGCACCTGAGTTCACACGATGCGAAACTGTTCAAGGAATTTAATTTGACTGAGAACAATGTACTGTGAACGATTCAATGATTTTGATAGTTGTGTTGTATGACTCATCTAGATATATATTATAAATGCGAAAGTTTGTGAGGATGTTTGGGCGTCTTTCACGTAAAAACAACTGAATGGATTTTAAAGAAACTTTACAGTAATATAGCTTATACATCAGAATAACACATAGGCTATAATTTATAGCATAGGTTTTAATTTATAAAGATATTGTGAGAAGTTTCCATAATATAACGATATTTGTTAAGTAAGTAGGAAAAAATTCTGCCATCTGCAAGTTTTCTGGCGTACGCTGCAAAAAAGCCCACGTCAGAAAGAACCCTTTTGTTTTGGCTACGCAAGGCGCTCGCTCATAATTAATTCCTGTGATCAGCATAATCCCTAATTTTTTTTATTTCAGAATAAAACTAAGTTTCGAAGGGAGAGGTTGTTATAAATCTCTCTTTATTTGACTGTTTTTAATGATTTTATTACGCATATTTGGTAGTAAGAAATTGATCTTTTTTCGAAATAAATACTTTTATTGCTACTGGTACTTTCAGTAGATAAACTTTGTCTTTCACACATTTGCATAGTTTGTTTGTGGTTAGTAGTTAATTATAACGCTATAATTTTAATTGAATAGGCGGATATTGCATTTTTAAATATAAAAATAATTATAACAACTGTACTGTATTTTTTGGATTGAGTGAATATTAAGGTCACACTGTTCAGGTACACGAGGACTTTTGGCAACGGACCACGTAATTTTGTACCATGGTCAAGTGACGTGGACGACACCTCAGCTGGCACCCCCTTCTCCTAACTACCACACCACATCAACTTAGAAGGAATATTCTACCAATACTTAGCAGGAATATTGTTTGAAATCCACTCTTCCAAGATATATTTCAGCACGGGTTCTATGATGAGTATTTTAGCAGGGAAGGGCGAATAGTTTTGTAGCAGATAATGCGTTTTCAGCTTACGGCGTTTTCAGCGAATTGCAAAGATTATTATTTTTGTCCCGAAGAAATAGTTTATGTCAAAATTTAAGTGTCTTATATTTTTGTATGTTAATGAATACCTTAGAAAACGATTTGACTATTTATTTTGAGTGAAAGTTGTATATAATTAATTTTACAGTGGAATATCTTTAATTAATTATTATCTCTAACGGATTAAATTTCCAAAAGTGGAGTATTTTGTTTATGTATATCCTTTAATTTTCAATGTAGTGATTCAAAAAAAATATTGCATGAAAAAAACTGCAGTAAATCATAATGCGGTAGATAAAGCATTAACGTGCATCCGTGCATCGTTCCCCTACACGGCGGGTCTTACGAAGCTCTAATAAAACTCGAGCTATGAAAGTAGCTAGAAATTTGCCAACTTGACTCTATCGTTATCATTTCGCTTTGTTTTTCATTGAATCTCCATTATAGCCATTATAATTTAACCACTTAACAGTTTCATTTATTTTCCAAAATCGTTCAAAAAAATGTCAATTTTTTTATTGCAGTTAATAATATTTTTCTTTTTTATATACCGATAATTACAAGTAAAATCGTTGTAATTACGAAAATAAACTATTTAGAGTGCTTTTAAATGTTCATAGGTTATTCCCAAATTATTGCTTTTTTCGAGCACTAACGATGTACGAGAAAGCGCACTTTACAGGTATATGTAAAAAATGAAAAATAATCAAAAACATTTTCAAACTTACCAGCATATATTTCCTTTATTGTAACAGTTCTTTATGATTATAAATCCAATTTGGCATGATACAGTTTGAAACAAGGTGTCAAGCGCAGTCCAACATCACAGTCCGGGCAAAAGTATCGTGTTTCTTTTCTAATTCGTTTTCCGTTGTCAATTTCCTTCAGCGAACAAACATAGCACTTTCTTGCAGGTCTCAGCTTCTTTTCACTTGGTGCAATTACTTCCAAGAAGTGCCTTTCAGTCAATCTCATTGGATTGTGTTGAAGTGCAGGACGGCCTTTCTTTCCTGACACTTCTCCATATCTTTCTATCAGGCAATCAACAATGTCCATTCTAAACTGCAAATGAGAGTCTTTTCCCCCATTTTTTTGTACAACACAAAAATATTCCACAAACATATGTCTAATAGATGAAAGAATATTTTTGTAATACTTCTTTCCCCTTTTCTTTATCAAAGGGTAATTTGTAAGATGTTGGTTCAATCGATCTACACCACCCATTGTGTTGTTATATTCCATAACTGCTTTAGGTTTTCTTCTTATCTCATTTTATGACTCTGTACTTGAACCATTTCAGGATTATGTATTGTTGAAATAAGGCACACTGCCTTCTTGTCCATCCATTTCATAACGCAAACTTTACCTCTTTGATAGGCAATCATTTGACCTTTGTCAATTTTTTTAGATAGCAGTTCTTTAGGAACATCCTTTCTTCTGGGTTTTAGTGTGCCGTACATATCAGTCAAACTTTGGATGAGAATATCTACCAATTCCGAGAGGAATAAAATTATCTGTGGTGAGACAATGTCCCTTATTTAGGAGTGGTTCCATGAGAGTCATTACAACTTGTGAAGACATATACATATGCTTGTATTTTTCATCAAATAGAGTACCTTTTCCAGTGTATATAATCAATAACCACACATACCCTGATTTGGATTCTCACAGCATATAACTTTTTATTCCAAATCGTGACCGTTTCAGAGGCATATATTGTTTCCAACCAAGCCTTCCTTTGAATAACATCAGACTTTCATCAATAGTAACATCTCTATCGGGTGTAACTACTTCCTTGAAACGAATGGTCAAATATTTTAGTACTGGCCAAATTTTTGATAATTTGGGACACTCATGTGTTTCATTATCGGAAAAATGCAAGAAACGGTAAATTAGATTGAAACGCCGATAGGACATGACTTTGGAGAAAAAGGGAATCGATATGGAATGTATTTTGCTCCAATATTGTTCATTTGTTGGTTTTTTGACGATGCCTTGAAGAATAATTACAGCTATAAAAACATGCATTTCTTCTTTTGATGTTGGCTCCCATTTTTTACTTCTGGAATGCCTGCGAGGAATGCTGCTCCGAATAGTTTGTTCAGCACAACGATTTGTTTCGTGAACAATCAAATCAATCAAATTATTATCTATCAATGCTTCATAATACATTTTACCAGAGCTTGCATCAAAATCTAAATGAATTTCAGGCGTATTAGTGAATGCAAATCTCGGAGGAGGGGCAGAAGAATTATTACAATCGATTTTATAAAAGTTTCTTGCTTGGCTAAGGTCATCGTTTTCATCGTCACTAATATCAAAGTCAAAATCGTCTGAGAAACTGCCAATACTTCCCGAATCGTTTATAGATATTTCAGATTCAAGATCCGAATCATAATCATTAATCGGAATTATTTCCGATTCATCCATTATTGCAAGATATAAATTCCAATATTAGTCTAATACAGTGCAAAAAGTCTTTCAGAATCACGCTCACAAAAACGCTAGCTAATGATGTGAATAAATTTTCACGCTTTTCTAATATTCCATCCCAAAACCACTCACAAACCACTTAAAACTGGTTTTTCAACTCAATACAGTGGACAACTATCGCCATCTATTGACAAATTCAACAATTATACTTTAGAATTACTAGAGATAAAAATACGGGCAAAGCAGAAATAAAATCGGAGAAATAAATCTGAACGTACGACGTACGGGCAAATCAAGAATTGGAAAAAACTAGTGAACGTACGGTGTACGGTCAAAACTGGCAAGTGATTAAGAAACGGCGTTGCTTGCGAATATTACAATTTTAACATAAAATAAACACAACAGAAAGTAATACTAATGTATTACACTTTCAGATATAAATTATTTACACTATTTTATGCGTTCATTACGCTAAACTTTTAAAAATGTGTTACTTTTGCTGAGCAGAGATCAGCTTAGGGAGGTATTTTCAAAAATCGACTCTCTCAAGAGTGTTACCGGGAATTATAAATAAAAAAAATCTTGTTATCAGCCATTAGATCTCCATACTTAAAATTTAACAAAGATGTTTTTTTTATTTATCTGAGATATGCAAAAAGCTTTTTTTTGTTTAATTTGCAATTCACGTAAAATTAACTCATTAAAAACTTCTTTGTCCTTCAATCTATTTTGTTTAATTTTTCAGTTCACTCGTGCGAAGAACGGGTATATCAGCTAGTTATGGTGTATACGTGTAAATAAATAGAATATATAAAAAAATAAAGAACCTCTGCAACCTCTATCGTAAAAAGTTGAAACCGATCAAAAGGGGAAAACTTGATGAAATAATGGATATTAATCACGATAGCTAAAGTAAACTTCAAAAAAGCGATGAACATGAAAAGTTTGAGTTTAAATGAAATTTTTCAAATGCAACATAAAATACTCAATCAAGAAAAATATGATGTAACAAGTGTACCACAAGACACACTGCACTCTGTCATAAAGACACAAGCAAGAAAAAGTTAAATATGTTATTTGTCAATCCTCAAAGGACAATAACACTACAATGACTTGAAAAACATGTGAGAGTTTTGCCTAAAAATATCATTCCTGTAATGCTAGTGAAAAGCCTCTGTGAAGTGTGTCCTCTATTAGAGTAACCCACATATGAAACCTTTTTTTTTTCTTTCAGTTTGATTGGATTTTTTTCTTAAATTATGAAAGAAAAATTGAAAAATCCTTAAAAGTAGGCAAGCATATTTTCTTTTAGTTAAATTATTCACTGGAATTGTTAGTTTATCGTGCACAATAAAAAATATTAAAAAAAGGATTTGGGTGGCCCTTGTCACCCTGCGCACCGACTAACGTTAGTATCGAGTGTAAGCCTGCTTCCTGCTTAAATGAATACATTGTGACGGGGCTTTACGAGAATTTCTATTAATCCTCTCTCTTGGGGAGTCTTTGGGTCAGAAATCGCGTTATTTTACAGTTATCCCTCTCAAGAAACCATGATATGCAGATTAGCTAGTATATAGATAGTGGAGAAGTTGAATAATCGTAGAGTAGAAGGAAAAGTAGCTAGGTCGCTGAAAGCAGTGCTGTTACGGTAAGGATCAGAATTTCGCCGCGTGACTAAAGGTCGGACATTAACTGTTACAATAAATTAAGGAAGTTAAAATTTTTAAGATTACCATGAGTAAATTTAAGATATTCAGACTTCGTACGCTTATTCACATAGGGTTTGAGCTCCTGTTATATCACTCTAGAATTTCCCTTTATAATTTGCTCTTGTCTTGGAATGTTATCTTTGGTCATAATAAATTGAATTTATCATGGTTAGTCTGAGTCGTCAATCTTTATCTTTCACATATTTAGGTCGATTAGATGAGGAGGAGGCTTCCCTAGGGGGAGGCAATTACAACCTGTACTCCTATAAGAATGTATGTTCCTTATGCAGTGAGCAGGTGGTATAATCGTCCAATATTGAACAGTATTTCTCGAAAAATGCTAATGGCCTGTGCTCCTTGTATAGAATTACGACTAAGTGAATAACTCCATATTTATATTAGTTTTAACTGGCACTGATACTTAACGCATGTTAAAATAATTATTTTCTTCTTTAAGTCAGTTGCTTTTTGCAGTAAGAAGAGAGTTTTGCAAATTAATTTCCTTACACTCCAGCGTAGTATGCGCCCCTGTACAATTAAATTGCATTTTTTAAGTTTAAAGTATATTCGCCATGCAATGCGCACCGATTTAAACACGCTTTTATAAGCTTCACTTGCATGTAACGGAATCTTTGAACTCAAGTTTTGCCCACTTTAAAAGGTCAGATTAATTCGAAATTGTGCACACTTGACAAGGACTGAGAGCAATACAATAATTTCATAATTTTGTTCTATTTTCCTGATCAGGATGGTCAAAAATAATGATTTCCAGATTTGGCGACTAACTCCATATACTTTCCAGATTTGGCGACTAATTCCATATACTTTCCAGATTTGGCGATTAATTCTATGCATTTCCTGATTTGGCGACTAATTCAAGATCCCAGTTTCAGATTTGGCTTCTAAAAGATTGTAAGTTCCAACCTTACAAAAGCGAGAAAATGTGCATCAGCTATTTCTTACCATAATATAAACAATTTGTTTAGTTTTTCTAAACATGGAAATAAAAAAAAAGACTCGTGCATGTAAAGTCTGTTTTTTTCTAAATCTTCTTGTCAGATCTGAGAAATGAAACAGTATGCATTGGTTCCTTTTACCAATACAGCTGAGAATTGATTCGGTGGTCACCGGATTAAAAATTTCAGTTTCAGAGGGAATATTGAACTCTTTTTAGTGAAAAATATTATTCACTAGGTTCGAACCTAGGTATCCAACTAGGTTCGGAGATGAATTTTTCAAAAATTGATTTTCTGAATAATTTTATTGTTTTAAGGAAAATAAATAGGCTTAAAAAGTCAAAACTATTAAATAACTAACATGTATCGCCTTTTTTTTTTTTGAAAAAAAAAAATTATTTTTAGAATAATTTAGCAAAATTTTTTAAGTTTAGAAAAACGTGATAAATAAAAATAAATTGCACATTATGTAATTCTAACGTCATTGATATACTGCTTGATCCCTCTGAAGTGTCACAAACCGCAGGATAAAAAATAGTTTAAGAAATAAATATTTTATTAGCATTTAAATTTGATGGTCATGTTTTTTTGTCAAAATTACGGCATATTCTAAGCTAAAAATGGCTGTAAAATGTGATTAAATGTAGCTGCCTTAAAACCAGCGGTTTGTTACACTTTGAAGGGCCCATAGCATATATGTTATAGATTCCATTGCATTTGATTGGATTATTTAGAAGATATCCCGTTTTTCGTGCACAAATTATCATGAAAAGTTCATTCTTCAAAAAACGAATTAAAAAATATTTTTATTAGTTAGATAAAGTAAATGCTTTAAAAAGAACTTAAAAAACTCTCTAGTTTTATGTATTAATCCTTCTTTCTCAATAATTAATTTTTTTTCCCCTAATGACCCAAACAACGCCAAACATCAAACACTTAAAAAGCACTTTTTCAACCTTGTCGGATACCTTAACATCTTCTTTCGCATGGAATATTTCAAACTTAGCTCTTCCAGATTTCCTTCACTAGGCTGATCCTACATTTTGCAAACCATTCCGTATTGACGAACTGACAGAAGGCCAATGGGTATTCCAGATTCTAAAAAATGACACATTTAAGATTAATTCATCATTGAATAAATGATATTTTAAAAAAAGTAAAAATACATGTTTTTACTGTAGTACGAACTAAAAAAAAGTAAATTAGAATTAAAAAAAAACTAAAACAAACATTTTTATGGTTAATCAGATTAAAAGTTAAAAAATTTAGTTTGTAATTTAAGAATAAAACGATTAACGAGAAAATTAATGTCATTGGGGTAAAAACGTGTGAGGTGCTTTGTGCTACATTTTTACACTAACTCAGGATTTCGGAATAAAATTAGTAACAAATTGTAACAATTGATATCAAGCACCCCACGCTTTTACACCAATGACATTATTTTTTTCGTTAATTATTTTATTCTTAACACTAGAACCGTGGCACTTTCGGTATACCTAAAACCACGGGCTTGGTCAAATTGACCCCAATTGATAAAAATTCATGTTATTATGATAAAAGTACGCTGTAATTATTTGGCAATGACATTTATTCATTTATAGCATTAAATTGTTATAGTAAGTGATAAAAAATAATGATATTACAATATGGAATATTATATAAGATTAATAAAATATGTAGACAACTCTTATATAGAAATATTTAGTTTCTTACCAGTCCAGATTTTCTACACAGTTCATGAACATTTTCGGCGACTTCATTTTATATAATTTGTACACTATCCACATATCGGTGTTTTACAGTCAGAACAAGTATCTACAGTTTTGTTTCTACGCTGGAAGTTTTTGCAATGGACCCTTTTTCGCATCTGCGCAGATTCTTCAGTGAGTAAATATTAACGTCGCACTGTTCAGCTACACGAGGGATTTGGGCGACGGATCTCGTAATTTTAAGTCATGGTTAAGTGACGAGGTCGATACCTGATCTGGCATCCCTTCTCTTAACTACCATACCACACCAATGAGAGGGTGCTTAAGCTATCGACAGATTTAACGTGCATCGCTCTCCTACTTTTTTTGTGTGTGAATATACGACCTACGCAACACTTCAATGAGTTGTTGAAGATATTTTCTCCTAGTAAGCTGTTTTCCAGCAACTTCTTTGTATACAATCCATGAATTAATCTCTGGAAGATCAAGAATATTGTAGAATACATGAACTGGCTAACTCTTTGATCCTGCCTTCACAGAATATTTTCAAACCATTTATTTGGTCGGCAATATCGACACCAAATTTTGTTCAGTTATAAAATGATAGTTTCTGGAAGCCTTTTTGGGTGATTACTATCCATATCAACTGAGGGATGAAGGGAGATCAATAATAAGACATTTTTGCTGTTTTTTCCTCGATTAACTTTCAAAGCTATATCATCATGCTCCAGTAACAATGCATCGTATAACGGCATCTTTACTTTTTTCACAAATGCAGACACTTTTTTCCGATTTCGTTTCATCGTTCCAGTTAAACTAGTGTTCTTGATTTTTAACATTTGGGACAGATTTAGTGTAGTGAAAAAATTATCTGCAGTAATATTTCTTCCTTTATTTTCGAAAGATTCTATCAAATACAAAACGACGTATTCCGAGAGTGATAGGTTTTCAGGACGCTCCTCATCGTAACCCAAATATGGAAAACCATTGAGCACGTATTTACTATCAACATCAGCTGCAATTTGGAACTTGATACCAAATTTATCTGGTTTACCTGCCATATATTGCGTGAAGCGACACCTGGCTTTAGACGGAAACAGTTGTTCATCAATAGTTATGTGTCTGGTCTTGGTTTAGAGCAAAGTATCGAATTTTGAATAAATTTTTTCCAAACTTCAGAAATGAAACAAAAATTATATGTTTGAAGGCATTAGATCGTGTAGTTTTTTTGTCGAATAGTAGAATTTTTTTTTTCATAAGTCATCTGAATCTGTCTCTCGCCATAGTATCGTGGGAAAAATGTGGACACCAAACACAACTAACAAGCTCAAATTATTTGAACCGTATATACCTCGATCACACAAATTCATATAAAAGCATCTAGCCCATATGTAGTTGCTAACCATTCGTTTTTCCCGGTTGCCGGTAAGCTTCTTCCTCTGTACAATTTTTTATAAGACGAAGCATAGGCTCATCTATAAACAGCCTCCCTGGACTAATTGCATTTTCAATATTTCACATTGCATAACTGGTTGGGCCACTTTTTTCTTTGAAAACATATATGTTCAACAATTCTTCTATGAATGTAACTCCCAGAGAACTTCCCCAACTTCCCAACACGTTCCATTATTTCTAACAAAAGTTCCAGAGTTCATTTCATCTGGATTTGAATCTGATAAAATTTTACGTTTATTTACACATTACTTTTCTTCTTAGAAGAGGCTTTTTTGCTAGTACATTGTACAGGAAAATTACATACGGTATTCATCCGAGAAAATATTTTCTTCATCTGAAGGCACATATTCATCTTCGCTGAAAACAATTTCTTCATCATCATCGTTTTCGGATTCCTTTTCTGATAATTGTTGCATATATTCGAAGGCCTCACTAACTGTTAATTTACGCATATTTATTCCAGTCATTTTCACCTAAGATCAATTTTATCTCCACGTGTTAACAAGGTGGCAAAAATCGAACAGACTGGGGCACAAACTTTCTCCAAAAGGCAATGCGAACAACCAGTTGTGCAGTCATAAAGAACCATATATGCGCCCATTAGACTACCACGTTGGCTATGGCAGTATTGCACCATATTCCATTCAATAGGCCATAGCAAAAAACATCGGTGAGAAAACATGATTTGAATTCGCTAACCAGAGGAGTTTTTCCCATACGGGATGATAACGGGAGGTGAAGGGAAGAAGATCTGCAACACTGGCTACTAATTCTACAAAATTCTTAGCTGTTATTCTGTCATCATTAACAATCTACTGACCTTGAAGTATTGTTCTGATTACATCTGGGAAATGGAAAGATGCCCGAAAAAGTTTTTTTTTCATTCCAGGAAACGTTGACTTGCAAATTTAGTATTTGTGATTATAATGGGGTCAAAATGACCCATTCCGCGGTTTTAAGTACAAGTATTGTAAACTAAAAAACTATAAGTATTTAACGCATCATATTTTTACATATTATTATTGGTATAAAAATAGGAAAAGTCAAGAATTTTTTTCAAATTCCGTTAGTAACTTTTTGAGAAAATCGGAAACAAAATTGCTTTTGGGTCAAAATGACCCCATCCGTGATTCTAGTGTTAAATTATGATGATTTATTTTTTACTTTTCTGTTCAATTAATCATAAAGGCATGTTTTTTTAGTTTTTTAAACTAAAATTTATTTATAAAGAAATCTGAAATGTAAATGTGCAGTGTTCGCATATTTTGAAGTCTAAATACAGTGTGTTATCAGGGACGTCTTAAGAATTGTTTAGGGCCTGGGTAACTATTCAAAAATAGGCCCTGGTTCCCTTCACAATCGTAGGCCCTACCTATGACTCTTAAAATATACAATACATAGCATGCATGCATTGTCAAATACTTGTACAAACAATAACCTGAAACAAATAAATAAGCATGGCGTACAATTACACAAACCAGCTCGACCAACGAACGCCCTTGACTCAATGAGTAATGACGGTGTGTGGTGACGGTGTGCCTGTGCATGGACAACAGTCATCACATGCAGCCAGTTGACATATCGTCCGAAATGCTCAGTTTTTTTATCTTTTTTTGTAGAATAGAACCAGAAATAACATTTGAGAGTTGAAATTATTTGAATTTTGATCTTACTAAGGTCAAGAACAAGACGAGGACTCCATTGCGGACAATGCCCAGTTGGCCCACAGCTTAAGACGTCTATCTGTTTTAGCGGATAGTAAAAATATTATGAAATTAAGTCTGGCTTTAAAATGCCGTTTAAAAATGTAGTGTTGTGATATGCAATGATATGACGATTCCATGATGTGCCCGAATATATAACGGATGACCAATATGACTTTGCCATGTTGTACAATAATGAAAGCTCAATAAGGTATACGTCATTTTTTAAATAAAACGTTATTTACATTTATGAGGGATTTTACTTGCTTTAACTTTATCATTCCCTTATTTTTACAGCTATCCATTTATATCCGATAATACGGTACAAATACGGTGTATAATATGCAATCGTCATTCGTGCAATATCATTCTTATTTTTTGTATTAAAGGTGTGCATTATAACCCTGAATATATGTTAATTAAACATTCAAAAAGAAGATTCTAGGATCGATCTGTCTTCCCTGGGTAAATAATTTTGAAGTTTTGGAACTATTTACCATAATTAATGGTAGGAATATACAGTTAAACCTGTTTTTCTGTGATAGATAGGGACCGCATAAAAGAAATCGCACAAAAAATATTCGAAAATTTCATAAATACATATAACAAACAATTTTGTCCTCATACTACGAAAAAACGTTTTTTTATGCGGTGGATAAGGAACGCATAAAAAAGTCGCACTTAAAAAATATGTCAATTATTTACGAAATTTATGAGAAAGTTCTTCCAAAAAAATGAATACATAAATTCCGCATGGAAACATTTTAAAGACATTTAATTTCTCATAGCATACACGGAGAAATTTTAAAAATGCCCATACATATAATTCACTGCTACTCATCGTAATCAAAAGAGCACATCTTCCTGTGATAAATTAGTTCAAATTCGCTTTTGTCACTTGAAGAAAAAATTCTAATGAATTTATTTTTGGCACCATAAAGTAAGTGGTAAATTTTTGTGACGATGGTCAGTTCCTTGTGAACGTCACGATAATCAGATATGCGTGATCGAAGCTCTTTTTTGTAATTTTGAACTCATTTCGTTATAGTATCTATTGAGAATGCTTTTCCGATCTATTGGAAAGCCGGATCGCATTTTATATTGTATCCATTGTCAAAAAATCCAATTCTCTTCATGTACTTCTTCATCATTTATCAAATTATTGATAATGTAACTACCATTGAAAGTTTCGTTTTCAAGCAAGTGCGTGATGCTAGTGCGTTGAGAGAAAGCAATGTAACGTGCATTGTCGAGAGACTGTTTATCACCAATGAACAGAGCGTCTTAAAATGGTTGTGTGTACATTGATAGAAAACATTACAGGACGCTAAAACTGTTGGTATTCATGTACCGCATAATAAATTATCGCACAAAAAAATCGTACAAAAATAAAATCGCACAAAAATGAAATCGCATAAAAAAAGGACCGCACAAAACCAGGTTCTACTACATTCAAAACATTAGATTGGCTCTTATTTAGATTTATGTCGGATTCTCTCTCTCTCTACTTGCTTTAACCTTATCATTTCTTTATTTTATAGCTATCCATTTATATCTTATAATACGGTACAGAACGGTATATAACGAGTAATTCTTATTTTTTGTGTCAAAAGTACGCGTTATACACCTGAATATATGTTAATTAAACATTAAAAAATAAAGATTCTGGGATCAATCTGTCTTCCCTGGGTAAAGAACTTTTGAAGTTTTGGAACTATTTCCCATAATTAATGGTAGAAATATATTCGAAACCTTAGATTAGCTATTGAACAATATTCGTACAAAATCAAATAATCATCATGCGTTGATTATTAGAATTAGAAATAAGTAGCCATTCACATACTAAACTCAGTGGCGCAACAGCCCTTACAGGACCAATGCCTACTGCGCCCAACTCAGTTTTCATGACCTTGAGTATTGAGGTGCATGAGAAGATGTTCCAGCAAGGGGGTCAATCTCTTCCATGAAACTCTCAGTGTTTTGTTCCCATGTAAGCTGGATACCCATTTATCGACCCACTAATTGATGAAAGGCTGAGTCGACCTTGCCCAACCCGAGTTTTGAACCCTGGGTCAGTGACGAGGTAGCATGACACGCTGCAACTCCTCCATTGAACTCTTCTATATACATATATTCACATATTAATTCAAAATGGATAACACAAGAAAAAAACAGAAACATTTTCTAGAGAAAAAACATCGTTTATTTCTGATGTTAGTTTCCTTGAAAAATATATTATAGGATATTTTAAAACAAATTACAATTTCTCCAAATTATGTAATAGGAATTTTAAAAAAAAGAAATTTCCACTTTTTGATTAATGCCTACCGAAATATTAGTCTCAATTCTGAACTTTTCAATCCTTTAACATAACTTGATTTTTCAACTTACCCCCACGCAAAATTAACTCTCGGCCTGATACCGCTGTCCCTATTATGTTACCGTAGAGAATCCATTAAGAGCTTTGGACGAAGGAATAGAACTGAATTTGCAGAAAACCACAGATACTTGAGATTAATTTATTCCGAAGTAGGCGTGCTATCTCAAGAAGGAAAGAAAAAAAAAAGAACAGTTCCTTTTTTAAAGCTTTCTGGAAACAAATCTTTTAAAATATCATTAGAGAGTGTTTTATTTTTGCAATGGTATTGTTCTGAATTTGTAATTCTAATTCCTTTGTTATTTTAATGGAATGGCTTAGGAAAGAGTATTACAATAACTATTATGCTGTATAGTTCCATTATCTGCTAATAATTATGCAATCAAGGGATTACTGTGCAGTTATTCATATATGTATACATTATTTATAACACTGCTGCATCTGTCATTTCTTTATTGTTTCGCATATTTAATTTATCAGTTTTAATCTTTACTTTTTAAATCATTTATGTCTCTCAAATGGAATATATTTTAGGTATCCGACTACGTTTGGAACCGTGATTTTAAAAAAGTGCATAAATGGATAATTTTCATGATATTTAGTGTCACTTAGATTGGAATACAAGTATAAAATTTTTAAGGACATTTTTACAACAACAAAAAAATTTATATACAATATTTCGGCAAAAAATTAACTTAGAATAAATTTTTTTCAAAATGTTCTCCTTTTGTGAAAAATTATTCTATTATAATAATATTTTCCTGTATATAACTCAGACCTATTTGCAGAGGCTCAACTATCAGTTCTAAGAAATTCACATTATTTTCAGCGTTAAAACCAACTGAAATAATTATCGGCGTTTTTTTCTTCAAATTTCTCCCCACTGTTGTCGTAAAACATGGATAAACCCACTTCTAAGTTATATATTTCAAACATTCTAGTTGAGCCTATGTACAGAGGTCTAAGCTACATACAGGCGAACTATTATTATAATCGAAGCATTTATCACAAAAGGAGAATATTTTGAAAATTGGTCTTTCTATGTTCATTTTTTGTCAAAATATTGTACTTAATTAGTTTTTTTAATACTATTCTTGAAACAATTTTATATACATTGTCTAATCTAAGTGACACTAAATATCATAAATATTATCCATTTATACGCTTTTGGAAAATCACGGTTCCGAACGTAGTCGGATGCCTTAAAAGTAAGTGTCTGTGTGTATGTGTGTGCGCGTGCACGTGCGTGCGTGCGTCAGCGTGTATGTTTATATGTGTGTGTGATAACTCAAGTCAGTATCAAGAACTTTTTGAAAAAAACAGAGTTTGTTCTGCGAGCAATCGAAAGAAAGTTTTCTCTAAGAGAATCGAACGCCAAGAAACCCGAAGCGAATTAGTTCGGCTGTATACTTATTTCCAGGATTGAAAAATGATATTTTTTTAGTTTTTTATGATTTTCATCAGAAAATTAAACATGGGACCGTACATGCGGATAAAATAATATTTGATGAGCCAGGATTGGAATTGTTACGATTAAAAGATCTTTTTTGAGAAATAATTAGGTGTTTAATTTAAGACTCGAAGAGAGAGAGAGAGATGGTAAGGTAAGTAAAAGTTAACTGGTATGTTTTATGTATAATTTCATTACCCTTCCATCGATATATATATATATATATATATATATATATATATATAATGGAAAAATATGAGCATAGTGATTTATTCTACAAAACAAAGAAGGTAAAATATTGTAATCAATAACCAAGAGCAACCAACCAAAATTTAAGTACATGTATCTAAAAAGTCCATTGATTAAAATGGAAAACTTTTAAGTTTTCTAAAGCTGTAACCGGCTTAGAGCGGTAAAGTAGGGATAAGTCCTCTTTATGGGATTCCAAGATTCTTCTTCAATAGAAAAGTTTTACATAATAGTGCAAGAAAGAAACGAAGATTCTCGAAATTATTTAGCACGCGAAAGCTTACATTACTCTAATAAACAATTCTCTAAAAGGAATGACTATTGTATGTTCGTCAATGCTACATTATGACACACACAATAATCTAACAAAAATCCATTAACTCCCTAAAAGAACTTTTTGCCCAATACCAGAAGAAATGATACATGAACAACCTGTTCGAACACATATTTACATTATGAAACTCACTATCAATGATGTGTGACTGTCATATCATTACTATTAACTATGGCGCCATCTGTGTGACAATTTAGAAATTATGCAATAAATATGATATATATTTACGTACTAGCTGGTATACCCGTTCTCCGCATGGTAAATTGAAAAATGAAACAATACGGATTGAAGGATAAAGAACTTTTTAATGGGTTAATTTTACCTGAATTGCAAATTAAACAAAAAAAAAGGTTTTTGCATATCTCAGCTGAACATAAAAAATAAACATATTTGTTAAATTTTACGTCTGTATGTAATAGCTGATAAAAGGGATTTTTAAATATTTATAACTTCTCGTAACTCTCTTGTCAGTTAATTTTCGAAAACGTCTTTCTAAGCTGATTTCTGCTGAGCAAAAGTAACACATTGTAACACAATCTGTGTAATGAGCGCTTAAAATAATGTAAATAATTTATATCTGGAAGCGTAATATGTTAATATTTCTTTCTGCTGTACTTACGTTATGTTAAAATCTAGCTACCTCCTCTCCCTTCGAAATATAATTTTTTCGTGAAATAAGAAAAATTGTGATTACACTGATCCAAGGAATAAATTAAAAGCGAGCACGCACTGAGGCATGGCGTAGATAAAGCAAACAAGGAAAGTTTCGCTTCACAGAAAAAAAGATAGTTATATGCTGTTGCAGGCTTTTTTGCAGATGGTAGATTTTTTCCTACTTTCTTGACAATTATCATTAGATTTTGGAAACTTCACACAATATCTTTATAAATTATAACCTATGTGATATTCTGATGCATAAGCTATATTATTGCAAAGTTTCATTAAAATCCTTTCAGTTGTTTTTCCGTGAAAGAATAACAAGCATCTCTCTCTCTCTCCGTACAAACGTTCGCGTTTATAATATTAGTAAGGATATCACATTTAAGACATTATATTACTGAGCAGTTTATATTGATTATATGGGAAAGAACTGCTTCTATTTAGCACAATTTCAGCTAAAATTATATTTTTACTTCTAAATCCATTTAAGATTTTCTTGGGTTTCTTGTCAGAAATAATTAAGAGGAATTGTTTAAATGAAATACATTCCACACTGATTCAAAGCAAAACTTAAAACATATTTCTATGCTTGAGAAGATAGTAAAGTTGTAACAAGAAACATAAAATGGGAATTAAATAGCAAATATGAGCCCGCATGAATGCAGCATAATTTATGGTACAATTTCCTTTAAGAACCAACATTGTTTCAAATTTATGTTTGCTTTCCGCAATTCAAAGATGCTATTCATGGAAATGTAGAAGAGCTTGCTGCTGGATCACGTACTTGCAATTGAAATTAAAAAGAGTTTTGAGTAGAATTTTAAACTTGAAATTCAATTTCTCGTGAGTTAAAATGAATAAAGAGTATAATAAATACAGAAGTTAATATACGAAACGTAATGTTAAAACTTACAATTAAAGTTAAGGAATATAATTCTCAGAATGATTCCAAATACCATGAAAGAAATTAGGTAATATGATTAAACAATTGATTAAATCCAACGTAGTACTTTATCTTTACAAAAGATTAAATAGTTCTTTTGTAGCTCTGCATGCATATGTATTTAACATCACACCAAAAATAATGTTAGAAAATAATATACAGTTTTATTTCTTTTTCGCACACCTTTAGATGAGGATAAAAATTTTAAATATAAAATAGTTACGTTTATGACACACTTCAAAGTAGTACAGTAAAACTTATTTGTATAAAATGAACAAAATAAGTTAACATAGTAAGCCTTCTGCACCTATGGTTGTGGGTTCAAAGCCGCATGGCCAAAGCCATTTTCATGATGCAGAAAATCTGCACAGCGGTCATGTTGTGTCATTATACGGCATATAAAAGATCCTTAGAATGTCTGTTTTGCTTGGGTTCTCTCGGCAAAATTAAATCCTAGTACAGGTTTGTATCGTTAGAGCTCAGCTGCCTACCTCTAGGGAGGAAACTGGGCGTCAAAATTGACTGTGGCGATTAGTATCCGCCTATATGATGTCGCACTAAAAAGAGATACAAGCTTCCGAGAATGTACTAAGTCTGCAATGGTAAATTAGAAAGCCCATTAGAAATAAACAAAAATTTAAAAAGTTAACATAGTTTCCAGTTCATATTTGCAGTTTTCTATTTTTTCTCATTTATCAGTATCTTAAACATAAGTGTTAATATTTGAAATAATAATTAAAAGCCCATTTCTATCATTAGTCATTCCTTAAATACGATTTATGTAGATATAGTTACTAGTAAGGAATAATAAAGAACAAAGTAGGATTCTCGGCATTACAATAAAATAAAATTAAATGACCAAGGAATTATATAACATAATAAAACTTCCCCCACTACCACCAAAAAACGTTTTTGATAATTACATACCTTATATTTTTTTAACTTTGAAATCCAAGTTCATAATAGTTTTTTTCTTTAAATAAAGAAATTTATACTCGAGATCATTACTATCTATGAAGATACTGCTTTTCAAATCACTAAAGATTTCTTAAACCTTTTCTGAGGGTAATCAAATAATATCTTCACTAAAAAAAATTAAAAAAAAAAACGAAGTAAGATATTTCAAGTAGTTCTTTTAATCTATATAAATTTAACACTTCACAGTTCGTCTCATATTACTCTGAAATTTCCGCAATTAACTTGAATAAAAGGAGTTTAGAATAAGCCCTATTCAATCACTTTTTATTCGGAATTGTTTCTTTGTCGAACACTTTTTAGACAAGATCAGATTAAATTTTTTTATGTAGAATAGCAATTCAATTAGTATTTTTTCTGTACCAAGTTCGAAGAGTTTACTGTTGCCATCAACCAGGAAAATAATTGAAAACCTGATTAACTCATTGTATATCTCAATCACTGTGTATCAAAAATTTTAAGAACCGATAGGGTTAAAGGACCCTGTTTTCGTTTGAACTATAAACAAAAAATTCTGTATTATTTTAATATATTTCGAATTAAATACAACCATTTTTATTGACTTTATTTTCGAATTCAATGATATAGAACTGGTTTAATTCAATTGGAAGACTTCTTTTTATTACTCGGAGCATTGAATTTTCTTTGAATATTAATATTTATCTACTTTTCATGTGTAAAATAACTACAAAAGTGTCAATTAAAGATGCGTTTTAAATTTATCAATTTACGAGGGGTGTTTTTTAAGTAAGGTCCGTTTGTTTTTTAAAAAATAAAGACAATACTTTCTTTCAAAAAATGTTTATTTTAGGATTGTACATACTTTTGTTCCCTATTTTTCTACATAGTTGCCGAGTTTATTAATGCACTTGTCTTACCTTAGAACTAAGTTTTAAAAACACTCTTCAATGAAGTTTGCCACCTGATCGGACAGCCAAGAGTTCACAGCCGTTTTCATTTCTTCGTTGTCACTGAAGCGCTTCCCGCCAAGACTGTGCTTGAGGTACCGGAAAAGGTAGAAACCACTTGGAGCAAGGTCGGAGCTGTATGGTGCATGGTCCAAGACCTCCCAGCCAAAAGATCGATTAACTCCCGAGTGGTTCAAGAAGTGGGAGGCCTTGCGTTATCGTGGAGGAGCAAAACACCTTTTGACACCATACTGCGCCGTTTGTTTTACAATTCTCTTCGGAGCTTCCGTAGATTTGCTCAGTAGGCACTTGAGTTGATCGTTGTTCCTTGTAGCATAAAGTCCACCAGCAAAACACATCGTTGGTCCTAGAACACTGTTGCCATAATCTTGAAGCTTTGGCAACGTTTGTTTGGCTTAGACCTTGACGGGTGAGGACGCGTATCTCCATTCTATCGACTGTTGCTTTGATTCCGGGGTGATATGGGATACCCATATTTCATCTCCAATAACGATTCGACTCAACATGTCATCCCCTTCTTCCTCGTAATGAATCAAGAAGTCCGATGAAATGGTAAAACTCGTCAATTTGTGTTCCACTGTGAGTAGTCTGGGCACCCACCAAGAACACAATTTCTTCAATTTTGTATACCACCGACCGATAAAGGTCGGGAACTTCCAATGAAAGAGTAGCTATCGTGAACTCCTGTTCTCATGAATTTTTGTTTCAACTGCTTGCATTAAATCATTAGTAATTACAGAGAGCCGCCCTGAGCGTTCTTCATCATGGACGTTTTTTCGCTCATCTTTTAGATTCCTAACCAATTTTTGGACTTCGCTGTCTCTTATTGCTTCTGCACTATAAGCATCTGTTATCTGGAGATGAATGTCTGCAGCCGACATGTTTCTTGCAGTAAAAAAACTGATAACAGACCTTATCTCACATTTTGCGGGTGATTCAATCACCTTAAACATCTTAAAGACGCACAGTGAGGCTCTTCGTCAATGACGAAGAGATTTGTTGCGGCGTACGCGCGAACTATAAGCGCTAACGGACCTTAATTAAAAAATAACCCTCGTACCTGTATATATAACATGAAATATTTAGAGGATATTTTGTAATCTAACTAATAATAAACCATTCAATTGAGAAACTATGTATTTTATATTAAAGTAAATTCATTTAAAAATTAATTAATGATACGAGGGAGGATCAGAAAAAAAAGTTAGATGTCGCAGCATTTCAAAAAAAATTTGTTTCCCCAGAGGGAACAAAAATTGCGCTCCTTGTCATACAGCTGGTGTACGGGTAGGTAATGTAAGTTCCCAGACGGTTCAGGACGTTTGAAGTAACAAGACGCTTAGAAAATAGGTCTCATTTGGAACTGCGAGCCGTGATTCGATTTTTATGGGCAAAGAATGTGTCCGCATCTAATATTCATAGTAAAATCGGGGGAGTTTATCACAAAGAATAAAAGAGCAGACATCATGTAGCGAAATGGTGTCGCCCATTTCAATTAAGCAGACAGGATGTCGAAAACCGCAATCTGTGAGGGAGCGGTCTGCCAAGTTCTTCAACGACAGCCACCCCACACACGCCCCATATTTGGCATCCAGTGACTATTTCCTGTTTCCGAGGTAGAAGAAGCCCTTATACGTCAGACAGTTCTCTTCAGTCAGGGATGTGAAAACATCTACTGAGACCTGGCTCAATGAGCAGGGACCTGAATTCTACCAATATGGGTTAAACACAAGTTACTTCTGAGTTCTTATAAATGCCTAAACATACTCTTTGAATATGTCGAAAAGTGATGGCCACGTATGCCTTTTAATTCCCTTTTGTATTTTCTGTCTATTTTTGATAAATATTTCCTTATTGCACTTGTAATCTTTTTTCCATCACCCCTTGTAAATGATCAAAGTCTCTCGAAATATAAATTTCTTTCCTATACTTATACACTGCTGGCCATTAAAATTGCAACACCAGGAAGGAATGATCTAACGAACGACAAACTCACATGAAAGGAAGAAGAGAGTTTGGATATGCAAATCATTAGTATTTCAGCGCATTTAAAGTACACGGGGCGCAGGGAGAAATGACATCTGCAGCACTGCATAAAAGAAAAGTAGTGAAGTGGATTTCTCATTTGTAAAGCGCTTTATATGGTCGGAGTTAGCACATAATATTGTGTTACGACTTGAATAAGAAAAAGAAATTCTTACCAGAAGAGGTCAGAATTCAATAAAAGCAGAATCGTTGCCTATCGAGAGTGTGGATTATCGTTTGTGATATCGTCCATCGCTCTGATCGAAATCAAGCCGCTGTCTTGCGAATATGAAATCAATTCGTTGTTGAGAGTCAAACTAAAAGGCATACAGGATCTCAAGAGAACAGACATATTGTAACGTCGGTCCTGCGAAACCATACAGCCACATTGCGGACCATTAATCAGGAAATGAGCATGTTTACAGGACGCCCAGTAACCGCTCGTACGGTGCGACGACGTCTGCAGCAGTGTGAACTTCCAGCACGGTGACTAGTACTTCGGCTTCCATTGACAATGCAGCATAGAGAAGGACGGTGATTCTAGTGCACCGTACGACAAAACCTGATACAGGAGAGGACCAATTTCATATTTTCTTGTCATCCCTTGTGTTACAAGTATAATTGTGACTTTATTTATAATTACTCATCACTCAATATTAAAAAGAAAGATATAATAACAGGAAAAAAATGTATGATGAAGGAAATATTCAGAATTATTGAAAAATTTTTGAAACAATCAAAGAGAGCTGACAATGTCCATATATTTTCACTAATTTTACCAGACTTTCTGCCTTTTTCATTTCCTGACTTACTATAAATTACAATCAAATATCAAAAAATTGGTACAAACTTCTTGAATTCTTTACATGTATGAGTGTTACATAAGGCTCATTCAAAGGAAACCTGGTCAGTGCGTCTAACTGTGCATTACATGTAAGGTGGCACCACGTAACTGCGTGCATGAAGAAAACCATCTATCCATAGAGATACGGACGTGTGAGCAACGTTTCACGTTTCATAGTGACAGTGTGGTATCACGCCGAAGAGAAGATGGTCACACACATTATCGTACACTACTCAAAATACAGGCAAGGAAGAAGAAATAACGAGAAGTTATTCAATTTTTAGCTGCGGAGGAAGTTGGAGGCCTTGAAATGCATCGACGGAGGAAGGCTGTGTAAGGTGAGTACAGTGTGTGTCGTTTAAGTGTTGTGGAATGGCGCAAACGATTTCTTGAGAGGCACAAGTTACTGGAAGACGATGCTCGACCTATACAGGCTTTCGTGTCATCCCACCGGAAATGATTGCATTGCGGAAATGAATCTTTAGTCTTGGACCACCGCAGAATCACCGTTTGCGAGACTCATCGGTTACTGGGTATTAGCGTAGGCCCATTCACACCATAATGCATCAACACTTGAACTTTCAAAAAGTTTGTTCGCAGTGACCCCACCAAGTGACCAACTGACCACCGAACAACGCAATACTCGAATGGCTGTCTTTAAGTTATCAGCAACGTTATCATGAGGAGGAATATGGCTTTCTCTCCCCAAATTGTAACTGGAGACGAAACATGGTGTCACCATTTTGAACAGGAAAGCAAGTTTCAGAGCAAGCAGTGGACACGTGTGACTTCACCACCTCCAAAAAATCAAAGGCAATGCACACCAGTTCTGGTAATGCATGATGTTCTTCTTTTTCAACCACAAGGGTTCACTGCTTGTCAAGTTCCTGGAACGGAGAACCACCATCAGTGTCCAAAATTATCAAACCACTTTATAGAACCTTAGACGAGCCATCAAATCGAAACTCCCAGGCATGTTGTATAATGGCGTTATTCACTTGAATTATAATGCCGCCCACACACTGCCAAAGCGGTGAAGACCCCATTGCAGCAGTTTAGGATGGAAACGCGGCAATATCAACCGCTTAGTCCACGATTTTCATGCTTTTTTACCTCTAAAACGAGCTATTCGCGGACATCGATTCACAACGAAAAACGAAGTGTATGATGAATTTGTCCTGGATACGACAGCCGCCTACTAGCTTCTTGAAGGATGGAATTTACTGCCTAGTGTCTGAATGGGTTAAATGTGTGAACAGTTTTTGGCAACTATTTTTGAGTATGTGTATTGTGTATAAATACAATTATGAGTTAATAAAATTGTTACCGTTACTTTTCACTAGTGACCGGGTTTCATTTGAATATCCCTTATATATTTAAATAAAAACTTAAAACGAAACTTTGTTGCACCATATTTTTAGGAATACGTTGGTGAGATAACGGGCAAAAATGATAATGCACATACACAGTAAATCATTTATGCACAAAGGTTTTACTTAACATGTAATATTTGCTGCTTTTATTACTTTAACGTAATCCTTCACGTTTACTCCTTCATCTATTCAAAGTAATACTCACCGTTTATAAATTCTTAGTTAAGAAAGTAGATATGATAATACTGTCACATTATGATCAAAAATTGCTTATAAAAATATTAAATGCAACATCAAAGCACACTGAAAATGAAAGTTTAATTGCTATTTACAAAAGAGATTTAACAGCAAAGCTTAAAGAGGATTAAAGCATTTAATGGACCCTTAACTGTGTTTTCCTCTTTTGTTTTGGTAGCTCTAAGTCGAATAACGAAATAAAATCACAGCTCTTATTTTTCTGTAAGTTTCCCCGTAAATTCTTTTTGAAAGCCTAATACTTTGATCCTCATAATTGGTTTAAATAAAGATTTAATAAAGCTCTTGTTTTCTAAGATCAAGAGAAAAAAAATTGAAAAGAGAAGATTCTTTTCGAAACAAGGTTCCGGAGAAGAAACAACAAACCATGTTTGATAGTTATTACTTTTCTAGGACGAAATGAAGAAATAAGAATAAAAACGATACAGAGTTTTTTCAGTCGTTATAAAAGAAACTGTTTTTTATTTAGATTATTTTAAATTAAATTCGCAATGATTTACTTTTAGCCAAATTCTAAATTGAGATTCTTGAAATGAAAAATTACTTTTTATATGCTTAAATGTTTGGTTAATAACCCGGGAAAAATTTGCAGAAAAAATATTTAAATGCACCATCAAAAGTTAAAAAAGGTACAAAATAATATTCAAAGTCATACGTCTATTATTTCTTCAAAAGTTTAATAAAATATGTTTTTTATGAAAGAAAAAACATCATTTTAATGTCAAAAAAAACTAAAATATTTATATCCTCCATGTTATCTTTTGAATAAATAGATTTTAGATTAAATTTTATCTTCAATCGTATTTTCATAATATCAAATAATTTGTGATTAATAAAATTAAAAGATGGTAAGAGAAACTGTCTATGATAAAAAAAATTTGGTCAAATATTGCCACAATAACCAATCGTATTTCTCACACAACCAGTAAATATACATAATGCATTTAACAGTATATAGATATCTGCAACATTAAAATCATTTCAATGTAAAATAAGTACAATTAGTTTAAGGATTAATGTATTTATAAAAATTTTATAATGTACAGCAGGCTGGGTAGCGTAGCTGGTTTTTGTCTCGCTGGCCCTCTTTAACTCAAGGTTGCGGGTTCTACCCCGGCCCAAGTTGGTTGATTTTCATGTAGCAGAAGATCGTCAGCGGCCATGTGGTAGGATTATACGGCATGTAAAAGTCCCTAGAGTGTCTGTTTGGCTTGGATGATCTCGGCAAAATTAAATCCTAGTACAGGTTTACATCGTTTGAGCTCAGGTGCCTCCCTCCAGGGAGGGAACTGGGCGTCAAAATTACCTACGACGTTTGGTATCCTCCTATAGGACAACGCACTAAAAAGTGACACCAGCTTCAGGGAAATGTACTAGGTCTGCAATTGTTAGTGATCAATTCGCAGGCCATTAGAAATAAAAAAAATTTAGAACCAATGTATTTACAAAAATTTTATAATGTATGCCAAATTATACAAGACATTGCTAAAATTGCGTATTAAATGAAAAATTTTATTTGAAATTAGTTTACACTTTGCATATATATATATATATATGTTATTCATCGTAAATTTTACCCAACCAAGGTTGGCGTCTCTGTAATATAATATAAATAGTTACTTTAATGATGTACTTAAATTAGAAACATTACTCATTAAAAATACCATCCTATTGCTATTACCTACTTAGAAAAGCAATTATACAGGTATATAGCACACATTATCCTATCTTAAATAAACTTTTCTTCATTCTTCAAGAAAACTATTTTTTTCATACGTTCTGTATACACATATTGGATTTATTCTACTACTATTTTTCCTTGTCCTCTAATTTTTATGCTTCTCTCTTTGTCCTTTTAGCAGCTAATTTTACATTTTACATTTATAGAGTTTAGTCTAAAACAAATATTTCGTTAATTGCCTTAGCTTGTCCATGCATCAATATGGCATCTCTGTTTTCATAATTGCAATTAAAACTAAATGCATTTCAAATAATATAATCAGCTTTAAAAAATTGCCTTTTCTTTGACTGTTTATTTATGCCGGATTAAATCGATGTTTCATGCTTTTTTTATTTATTGAAGATATAAATGCACTTAACGAAAAAGAACCGTGGCACTGGCTATTGTGCTCCTCCAACAAGACTGTTTTCTAGTCCTGGATATTTCTGAAAATAAGGAAAGCGAGTATGTAATCGTTTTTCCAAAGTAATCGAAAATTATGTTGCATATGAATAAAATCTAGAGATATAGTTGACTAATTATTTCGTTGAATATTGTCACTTTCAGATATTCATCCACTGTACAAGAACAGTCCTACATGAAGGAATGTTGCCATCACATTAAAATAGGGAGTATTAAAAATCAATGTGTAACGGGTTCTATTCAAGTCTAAGCTAAGGACGGATCACAAATTGCTATGTAGCATAACATTAAGCGAGACATGAGGTTTAGTAGGATAAAATATAGCTGCCACACTGTTCAGACATTAGAATAAAGAATATTTATTGTTCTGGAAAGTACAACAGCTGTGAAAAATCTAAAAGGGAAAAAAATGTTCATTTGATCTGCGTACGGAGAAATGGAACAATGCATCTAAAAGTCAGCAGGCACCTTAAAGAAAGGTATCAGTACGGGATATGTTCACCGTGGAGTGTGATGCAACATTCCACACGTCGTACCATACTTTGCACAACATAATCCAGCAGCTGTTGAGGCAATTTATCCCATTCCTCTGTGAGAGCATGGATGAGGGTGTTCTTGTTTGTCGGAGGATAGTTTCGACCAGCAACTTGCCTCCCCAAAGCATCCCACACATTTTAAATGGGGTTTAGATCTGGAGAACGCGCTGGCCATACGAGACGTTGAATACCCTCGCTGTCTAGACAATCCTGAACAGTGAATGTTCGATGACATATTGCGTTGTCGTCCATAAAAACAAATTTATCACCGACAGCACCACGGAAAAGACGAACATGAGAAAGTAGAACTTCATCAATGTATCGTTGGCCCGTCATAGTCCCATTCGCAACCACACGTAGGCGCGTGCGGCCATTGATCATGATGCCGGCCCACACCATGATACTGCATGTCGGATATCGGTCCTTTTCCTGGATATTTTCTGGACAATAAGCAGTACCACTCTCGCGCCAGATCAGTTGGCGTCTACAATCCGATGACAGACTGAACCTACTCTCATCTGAGAATAGTACGCATGCCCAGTCCTGTTCAGTCCAATTGTGATGCTCACGACATCATTGCAAACGGGCAGTACGGTGCTGTCTGGTCAATGGGACACACACAACAGGTCTGCGTGCGTATAGTCCTTCTCCCCTCAAACGTCTGGCAACAGTTTTTCGGGAGATCTGCTTTCCTGAGGCAGCAAGAAACTGATTTGCTACCTGCTGAGCTGTGGTGCGCCTGTTCCTTTTTGCTGATAGGACGATATATCTGTCTTCTGCAGGCGTCGTACTTGTAACACGACCTCCCCCGTCCCATCTACTACACATTCCAGTAGTTTTAAATGACTTCCACAGCCGTGAATAAACGCTGTGAGCGATGTCGAACTCCCTGGCAACATCTGTTATTTTTCGCCCGTCTTCGATCTTTCCAATAATTCGGCCACGCATAAAATCATCTATGTGATGTCGGGAAGACATGCCAAAATTTTAAGTTCGTCTATTAAATCTTTCCTGTAAAACTTTGACTTGAAACAACAACTGTCCGCACGCGTCAAAACCTCTAAAGCTCTTGTGAACGCTATCACGTGATGAACAGACGTGAAAAAAAATTTGCATACTCATACTTCTTCTTACTAATATCCCGCACTTATTCTAATTTTCCACATTTTGCTTCCTTTCATTTTGTGGTTGCTATGGATGATAGTGTTATCCGTCCTTAGCAATTGTCCAGCAGTGTACCAATCATCTTGGGGGAAATATTCTTCAACTGTGATTTTAGTTTAAAAACCGCTTCCTGTAGAGGCGACTTGATTTTAAGCAATTGTAACTACTTAAGTGCCTGTCGTTGAAAATGCACGTTAATGGTTAAGCATTGAGCGTTAAAATGAATTCCAAGTGTTAGTAAACAGCGACGCGGGTGGTCACTCATCTTAAGATTAATATTTGATGGAAAATACATCAGGAAGTGGTTAAGTACACAGACTTGAAGTTAACCATACTATCGGGTTTCAAGAAGGATTATACAAGGAGCTCTCTTTAATCAAGGTAAGTGGTTTCCATAAATTAGTTATCTTATTACCGGTTAGGATTTCATATTGCTTTCAGAGTCATGTTACAGAAATATGTTTCATAAAGTGCTAAAGATTAAATAGAATTAGCTAGTTTATGATCATGTATGTTTCTTTCTCGAACCCTCTCCCCTACTTTCGGGCCTTACAAAAATGGAATCAAAGAACTACTACATCCTTAAAAATATAAACATAGGCTTCCAATATCCCATTCCTATTTCTCACAGTAGTAAGAGAACCTCTGCCAAAGACATGAAAGTCTAAGCACACATCCAACATATGAATCATAACCTTTGAATCCTTTGTTGAGTCTGTTAACGGTCTTTTTCTCTGTTACAAGAAGAAATTTAGCAGTATCTGGTTTCTTCAAGGGAATATGTGCTAAGATACACTAATTATAAGATTACTCAATACTTATAAGTGGAAGAAATTTAGCAGTATCTGGTTTCTCTTCAAGGGAATATGTGCTAAGATACACTAATTATAAGATTACTCAATACTTATAAGTGGAAGAAATTTTGACACTGGTCCAATTGAATACCAATATCTAGGTATTCAACAGCAGGCTTAACAAACTCTTCTTTGCGAATAAGGAGGTAAGATGTAAATAGTATCTCAGGTTACAAACAAATCTTCCTTACTTAATTTTCAAGCGTAGCAATGGCGCTTAAAAATTGGGTTCTTTATGATAGCATGAAATTCACAAGGTGGCTGAGAAGTAGTTGATGAGGTTTTCTCTCTGCAGATCAAGTCTCATTAAATCTTCATAAGAACAAATAATATGCAAAATATCTAGCAATCTACTGAACTATCTCAGATATCCCAAAGATTCACCACCTCATTCCGTTATCCAAACATTACCAGTCAATAATTTTAATTGTTTGAGTTAAAATTTTTCGCCATATTCACGAAATATTTGGAACGTTTCCGATATATAGGAAGAGATAAGCGTGGCTATTAGCATGTTCATTAATGAAACATTTTCCTATAAGTTCTCAGCCTGCGTGAATGGGAGAGTCTGCACAGTTGAATTTAAAATATGCAATTTCGAAAGCATTAATTTTTTCTTATGTTCTATACTTTTAGAGAAATTAGAATGAATATATACAAAGTCGTTCAATCCTAAGCACCAAAAAAGAAGCATTAGTATTGTGATGTACCCAGTCTCTTTCCCCTAACTGCCAAGATGGGACGCCGACAAACGTGGGAAAATTCTGTTCGTTTCCAAATTGCTGGAGAAAAAGTTTTACAACTGGGTGGTCAAAAACTCAGATCATTTTTCCCATGCCAGTCCGAAAGTTAGAAGAGGCACCGGTACAATGTGCTTTTCAGGTTCTCACGAATCTGTTGTGACAGTGCGTCTGCAGGACAGAATTCTGACTATGCGTCCAGACAGACTACTGCGATAAGCGGCCAACGGACAAGAGATCAAAGGGATCGGTGGTGAGTTAACGTGAGAAACGAGAGGTTTAAAAAGGGAGGGCGAGGGAGTAGGAGGACTTTACTTGAGAGAATCCGAAAAGAGGCCTCTCGTTAGTGCTAGACTTGAGAGTTAGCGATACCTGGGAGTCCACTAATTAATGTGGACTTCGAACTGAGGAGGTTTCGCGAATCAGCAACCGCATGGCGGAGATAGAGCAAGCGAGGTCACCCAAACTCAGTGTGAAATTACCGAGAGCGAACTGAGAACTGTGGACCCTTTGCCACATCAGATATATAGGACTTTTCTCTAAAGGATCACTTTTTTAATTATGTTTATGTGAGAGATATAAGACATTGCAGCGAAAGAGACTATTTATCTGAGGACCCATTTTGCAATTAAATTCGAATTAAACAATTTTTGTTGATTTTCATACTGTGTAATAGATAGTTTAACCAGAGCTGCGCTTGAAGTCATTACATTATCATTAGGTTAAAGTGTGAGAAAAAACTCGAAACTAAATAATAATTAGCACATTTCTAACTATTTACAACTTTCTATTCCATATTGACAATAATTTAATCGATATTATACATATTAGCACACATGTATTACATATTTTTCTAAAATACTTGCAATATGTTAATGGGACAAAATCGATCCTTTTTTACCTTTGAATAACTACGAAAGGTCTTTAATGTCACATTCAGGCTATAAATAACGATACAAGCTGGAAGAATTTTATAGTATACTCTCTGCGAGATTGCTTGAGGTCTTCGTAAACTCTTATCCTTGGCCCGTATAGTGATGGAATATCGAAATGCGCAATTCATAATTGTCGATTTTCAATTCGCATATGGTATTGTGGACTTGTAATAAAGGAGCCTCGCTGGGTATGTATCAGAAATAGATCACTCTGAATCACTCACTTTTATTTGTATAAATGTAAATACGGGGAAAGAATTATTACGGGCATGCGATATTGCTTTCTTTTAAGGACCTGCCTAAGAGAGAAAGGGAGGAGGGAATATGTATGTAATATCATAGGCTCCACCATGGAGAAAATGATTAAGTTCCAATATTTTATGAATTACATATACATATTTTATTATTAAATGAATTATTCATTCCAGTTGTATAGAAGTTACAGTTTCTACTACAAAACATGCAATTTTTTGATGGCTGAGACCCCCAAAGAGTATTATATAAACACTGACAATTCCAGAAGTTTATAACGAATCCCTTATTCCACATTTGCGACCTTCAAATGGTACAAGACGTTTGCTTCGATTCACATTTTGCATATACATAATATATTGAATCGCCATGATATATGAATGTATGAAGCATGCACTATTTAGCTACAAATATTTGCTTCATCCTTGTTGGTTACCAATTAACAGTTCTGTACTTCACTTCTGTTTATCAGAAGAGATGAAGTTATTGAATATTAAAATACTGGATGAGGCCTGGCCTTGTGATTCTATGTGTTGCCGGCAGAATCCCTAAGATTATTCAGTCAAGATTATTATTTCTGCGATCCTATGAAAAACTGGATGAACAATCCTTAGAACCTAATACCTCATACATCTGCAACTATTTAGACAGTCTAAGGCATTGATGGCGAACCAATGGCACGCTTGCCAATGATGGCACGCGACAGAATATTTTGGGCACGCCATCGATCAAAAACGAATTGTTTTTAGCTTAAAATAATTAAGTTTACTATGAAGTATTATGAACAAACGCGAGTGATCCGTCACGACGCCGACAAGTCGGGAAGCAGACTCTTTTGTAATGTCTTGCGTAAATATTTCGTATATTATAATTGCTAATGATGCAAAGTTTATCTACGCATAGTGTGTGTATGTAACTATTTCTAAATATACTCAAGTAGTTTAAAAAACGTATTCTAATGTTTACATTAATATTTCAGCTTGTATACATCTAATTTATTAATGTGATATAATTCTTGTCTTGTAAGTCTAATTGGTAAAATAACTCTCATTGCTTTATTTTAAAAAACTTTAATGACCTGAGACAAAAGCGAAAGAGCAGACACTACAGAAATCTCGTACAAGCACTCAAACTTTCCTAAAAATAAATAAATCTGCCCATGAGCCCGCAGTCGTGATCAGTCAGTAAAAAGGGGTTTTTTTGGCGGGGAGGAGGAATCAAGCGAGAGCACATAGAATAGTCAATTTCATCGACACAACTGTACATTTAAAGTTTTGTGTTAAATTTACGATTTTTCACTGCTATTTAACATGGCTAGTTCAACAAAAAAACAAAAAGTGCAAGATAGTAAATGTAGCAGAGAATTTCAAACTTGGTGGGCTGAGAAATATGACATGATCAATAAAGGTGACAAAGCGGTGTGTGTTTTATGTTCTGGAACAGTGGTATGCAGAACGTCGTCTGTAAAACGGCATTTTGAAACAAATCACAAATCCTTTTGTTAAAAGAGCGAACCAGAGCAAAAAGAATTAATTGCAAGTGCAATAAAAGACAGAAATAAACAGTTGACTTCTCTGTTTAAATATGTAAGCAAAAATTGTCACAAAAGTGCGGCAAGTTATTCGGCTGCAAATGCCATTGCTCGGCATGGTAAATCTTTTCCAGAGGGAGAGTTTTTGAAGGAAACTTGGTTGGCATGTGCGCCCTCACTTTTTGATGATTTTGATAATAAAGACAAGATAAAATTCAGCGCATCAAAGATGTTCCTCTATCTAGAAACACAATGAAAGATAGAATCTTGAAATTGGCAGAAAATGTTACAGACCAACAAAAAAGTGACATTAACTCCGCTCCTTTTATAAGCTATGTCTTGACGAAAGTATTGACATTACTAAATCGGCACATTTAGCTGTCTTTGCTCGATATTGTGTAGGAAACATCATTAAGGAAGAATTAATTGCGATAACATCGTTGTTAACAACTGCAAAGGGCACAGATATTTGTACGGCAGTAAGAAATTCGCTTGCTGAGAAAGAAATTGATTTGAAAAAAATGTTTCAGTAACCACTGATGGTGCTCCAAATATGGTAGGCAAAAAAAATGGTTTCATTTCTTTATTTAAAACAGACGTAGGACATTCGATTCTTGAATGCCACTGTATTATTCACCAACAAGCCTTATGTGCAAAGAGTGGCTTAATACCTCTTGATAATGTAATAACTTTAGTCACAAAAATAGTCAACCTCATATCGTCGCAGGCTTTAAATAAACAAAGGTTTGATGCTTTGTTGGATGAAGTCAATTCAGTGTATAATGGCTTAATAATGTATAACAATGTTTGCTGGTTGAGCCGTGAGAACGTACTTCAAAGATTTGTTGATTGCTTGGAAGAAATCAGACTCTTTCTAAAAATGAGAGCAAAATTGAACAATACCCACAGTTGATGGATATTATGTGGCTTTTAAAATTGATGTTTTTTACAGACATATGCCAACATTTCAATGAATTGAACATAAAGCTTCAAGGCCCGAATGAAACAGTTATCGTCATGATGGATCTCATTCGCGCTTTTGAAGCTAAACTATATGTTTTCAGAAACGATATTATTACAAAAAACTACAAGTACTTCCCAAACTTGAAAAAAATTATCAAAGATTTAGATGCCCGAGAGAAACGAAATGAAGAAATAAGTTATCGATGACTTTATTTCCATAAAGGATTCTTTAATCAAAGAATTTTCAGCGAGATTTTCTAAAAGTTCAAGGAATTATCGGAAACGTTCAAATTTATTATGTATCCTGATGTGATTTCGTTCGATAAACTGAACTTGTCTCAATTCGATTGGTTGGAAATTAAAGAACTTGAAATGCAACTGATTGATTTCCAGTCTAGTTCAATATGGACTCAAAAGTTTATTGAAACAAAGAAAAAGTTGGAATTGATTGAAGCAGAAAGATTGACACAAGCCGTATAAATAAAAATACATGTAACGAAATTTTGGAAACATGGAATTCGATTCCAGGCGCATTTAACTGTATGAAAAAGTTGGCGTATGCTATTTCAACCATATTTTCATCTACCTATGCCTGCGAGTCATTATTTTTTTAAATTACAAGTATAACTGAAACACTTACTACTATACAGCGCAAAATGTATTTTTTCGTATTAAATAAAGAATTTTGATTTGTTCGTATTTAGTTTTATTAGTTCTTCAATAATCACAAGTCAAAATTATTTGATGGTACGCCTATAACTCATTAAACGTTTTTTTAGAAAAAATGGCAGGTTGACCCAAAAAGGTTCGCCACCCCTGGTCTAAGGCAAGGGTGTCAAACTTGCGGTCCAGCCAAAAAATAGTCACACAGTATAATATACACTGGTGTGCAAAAATTAAGGACGAAGTCGAATTATTAGCATATCAGCTGAACGAAGAGGCAGAGCGGACAGAAAGACCAATCAGGAGATTAAGTAAGGTGATGTACGGTAGCACATGCGCAGATATGCAGGTAGACGTAATGGGGGAGTGTCTGAGTAGTATAAAGCATGTTGTCGGTGTAAGATCAGTATTTCTGGCAAAGAGATTGCACGCCGTATAGCAGTTAAAATCACACAGATTTGCTGCCTCAGCGAGAAATGGCGAATAATCAATCTGTTAGACGACATCTGGATGCTTTTACCCCAGGTCGAATCATTGGGAAGTTGGAGGAAGGCCGCAGTGAGACAAGTGTGGCTGCAGAGTTCGGAATTGCTCACAGCATCGTTTCACGACTTTGGAGACAATTTCAAACTACAGGAACTGCTATCCGGGGGTTCAGTAGTGGTCGTCCACGAGGAACCACACCCGCAAATGACCGGTACATTGTCTTACAGGCCAGAAGAAACAGGCGGCAGACAGCGGGAGAAATCGCTAGACACACGACACAGGCGACTGGATGACCGATATCGCGTTTTACCATGGCCAGAAAACTGCACGGTGGTGGTCTGTTTGCACGACGCTCTGTACGGTGTGTAACTTTAACGCCTGCCCATCGGAGAAAGCGTTCTCTGTGGTGCCGCTAACACCGGAATTGGAAAGACAATGAATGGGGACGAGTACTCTTTACAGATGAGAGCAGATTCAGTTTGAGTAGCGATTCTCATCGCATACTCATCTGGAGAGAGTGGGGAAGCCGCAATCATCCCTCGAACATCATTGAAAGGGACAGATATGGAGGTCGCGGTGTTCTCGTTTGGGGAGGCATCATGCTTGGTAGTCGTACAGACCTTCATATCTTCGACGCAGGTTCAGTCAACGGGATCCGTTATTGTAACGAGATTCTTCTTCCATATGTGCGTCTTTTTAGAGGCGCTATGGGTCTGCAGTTCCTTTTCATGGACGACAATGCACCATGTCATCGTACAGTAGCTGCCGAACAGCTCTCAGAGAGTGAGGATATTGAACGTATGGATTGGCCGGCACGATCTCTGGATCTCAATCCCATCGAGCATGTATGACATTTTCTAGGCAGACGCTTGGCAGCTCGTACCTTACCACCAGTAACGATTCGGGAGCTTCGATTGGCGCTGCAAGACGAATGGGCAGCAATGCCTCAACAACTCACTGACACCCTCATTCTCAGCATAGGCAGACGCTGTGAAACCTGCCTAGCATTCAAGGGAGATCATATCCCCTACTAAAGACAGGATGTTTCTTGCTGGACACCCATCACAGGGATGTTTCGGCCTTCAGTCGCATTGAGCTCCATGCTACTTTTTCAATAAAGCTTCTTTTTATCCCTCTGATTTCTCTTTCAGTAAGTGTTGCTTACATTACACATGTCCTTCGTATTGGGGATCTTACGGTATTAAATGTGTTGATTTGGAAAGCTTTTGTACAAAGTTATATTGAAAAAACCGTCTAGTTCTTAATTTTTCCACACCAGTGTATAGCAAAAAGCATAGGCATTGAGTAAAAATAACATTGGTAGAATTCGCTAAGCATTTTTTAAATTATACTCCTTTTTGCCATTATTAAACAAAATGCGTACGCTTATTTCGAATTTTTATAATAATTTTTCTTCAACATTAAAAATGTGGCCGTAGTAGCCCAGTGGTCTAGGTAACGGACTCGTGAGTGGCGTGTCATGAGTTCGAGCCTAGCTCTGCTGAAGACCCACCGTGTAGTGGAGCAATGCATATTAAATATGTAGATAGATCAAACACCCTCCCATTGATGTGGTGTGGTAATTAGAAGAGGGGTGCCAGCTCAGGTGTCGTCCTCCTCACTTGACCATGGTTCAAAATTACGAGGTCCGTCCCCAAAAGCCTTTGAGTGGCTGAACAGTGCGACGTTAATTTCACTCATTCACAGAACATTAAAAACCTGCAGCCGGACTCATTACAAAATAGACCCTGCTACTCTTAATATCATATGAGTTTGACATGCCTGGTCTAAGAGGTAAACCAGGATATTTCCACAATATTGCTTATAAACATAGATAACATCAGACATATATTATAAGTAATGGTTGCATAGTATGACACTTCTGTGGATTAAGTATATTTAGAACATGTGAATAATTTCAATAAAGGATTTTCTTTCATTCACATACTGCTCATATTTACTGGTGTTCAAAATTAGGATAATGTTTTTAGATTTATCGATTACCTCAAGAATTACTGGACATATATCCAAATTAAATTTGGTATGTATATAGGTATGATATAATGCAAAAATAACCATTTAAAAGTTAAACTATACACAAGCATGATTGTTCGTAACACTAATCGAAATCAAGAGGTATGAAACAGCAGTTGCAGAATATAACAAAAAATTTAGTTAAAAAGCGGTATTGATATGATTTCTTGCCGTGCTTTCCCATAGAGAGAACCAGGAACCCGCTACCTGCCCTTCATTGTCCGAGAATTCAACCTTTACAATAGTAGAGATTTGATGGTTTGAGCAGGCATCACTTTGGATGGCTACACACACTGACTTCTATGTCTTTGTAAGCACTGTGACTACTGTGAGGTATAGGGATGAGGTCTTCGAGGTCTATGTTCGCCTTTTCAAGGGAGCAGGCAGTTGGTCCTTAATTTATTTTAATGGATGACAAATCAAGGGACATGGAGCTCATCTGTACGGCAGATTTCTGAAAAAAAGAAGGGTATTCGCCGAACCATCCAATGTCTAAGAACAGAGTTGCTCAACGAGTGGGATTGATTGCCACAAGAACTGATACATTCCCTTATTGCCGGTAGAAATCATGGTGTTGGGCCTGTTTATCTGAAAGAGGGTCTATCATGCTCCTTATTAACTAATGTGTTTTGTTACGCTCCGCAACAGGAAACACAACTTCAGATTTCGATGAGTATTATACACGTTTGTGCCTGTGTATATCAACTGTTTGATGGTTATTTTTTTGCATTATATAAGCCCTATATGCATACCAAATTTTATTAAAATCTGTTCAGTAGTACTAGAGATAATCGACACACTCTAAAACTTCTCTTAATTTTTAACTCCAGCATATATTCCTCATTATCATTATATCCTAACATTTGTGTTAATATGTGAATCTGACTATTTTTTAGGAATATTCCCTTCCATGAAATGGATGCAGATTGTGAAACGCGGAACTCTATTCATACAGAGTGTTTTTTTTCAGGTATAGAAGTTTAAGTTGGCATTACTTTCCAAGATGGAGACCGATTTAACAGCTGTCAAGTGATTTATTCTCAGTTTGGTTTGGCAATTCATCATGAATAGACTCACGCCTGAACAACTCTTTCAAATTGTGCAATTTTTAATTCGAAAATAATGGTCGATTTTCATAAGCGAATTTTGTTTAGCGATGAAGCGCACTTCTGGTTGAATGGCTACGTCAACAAACAAAACTGCCGCATTTGGAGTGAAGCTAATCCACAAGTGTATGTAGAAATACCGTTACATCCAGAAAAACTGACTGTTTGGTGCGCTTTATGGGCTGGTGGAATCCTTCTTGAAAAAAGATGAAGGCCACAACGTTACAGTCATTGGTGATCGGTATAGAGCCATGATTACTAACTTTTTCATTCCTGAATTGAACAATCATGATGTCCAGGAGCTGTGGTTCCAACAAGACGGCGCAACATGTCACACAGCTCATGCCACAATCATCGATTTATTGAAAGACACGTTTGGTGACCACCTAATTTCACGTTTTGGACCTGTGAATTGGCCTCCAAGATCTTGGGATTTAACACCGCTAGACTATTTTCTGTGGGGCTATGTAAAGTCATTGGTCTATGCGGATAAGCCACAAACGATTGACTATTTGGAAGGCAACATTCGCCGTGTTATTGCCGATATACGGCCACAAATGTTGGAAAAAGTCATCGAAAATTGGACGTCCAGATTGGACTACATTCGAGCCAGTCGTTGCAGTCATATGCCAGAAATTATATTTAAAATGTAATGCCACAAGATTATCTTTCGAATAAAAAAATTCATGTCAATCGAATAATACATCGTTGTTTTATTGCAATTTAAAGTTCTATACCTCTCAAAAAAAATACCCTTTATAAAGAGAAATAGACGTGACAAATACCTCCAATAGTTTCGCAGTATATATGTTTATTTCAATAAATCATTCCTAGTATGAAAAATAAATTTTAACAAATTTAACTGAGTGTGCAGAATTTAAAACTATTTGGAATGATATTCTAATACATAAAGTTTCACGTTGAAATAATTATAAAATGTTACGCTGAAACTTTCAGGAAAATTCATTACTTTAGACCTAATTGTTACTTCAAATATCAAAAACAATTTTTCCTCTTATTTTACTTTCAGACAAGTAGATAAATGCAGTTTCAATTCCTTTAGGAAGAAAATATATTTTTTTTCATATAACAAAACTATTATAATTAAATACTTATTTATAATAATACCATATAAATCAAAGTTCCTTTTACTGATTGTCATCTGGTTAAATATATGAATCACGAAAAAAAGTTTCTAGTTAAGAAACTGTAAATTCCTGGAAAACAAAATCTCTCTATTATTGTTTCCTCTTTCAAAATTAATTGAAGCTGCAAACTATGCACAAAGCAAACATATGCAAGAAATATCTAAATCAACATTTAGTTTTAAATGCCAAATATCCCTCGAAGCATGCAAATGTTCATGAGATTGCCATTTTTCTAAAAACAAATAATCATGCAACCATATTTGTATATTTTTAAAGAGAAAGTAAGATCTATGCCTTCAATTAAATTACTAAATTCTGGACCGCTCAAAACTACTATGCCCCGTTATTTATAAATATGTCCCATTATTTACAATGGATAATTTGTAAAAATAAATAGCTATGATTGGGGGGAAAGGGGTATATTTCATAAAATACACTGAAAGACTTTTAAAAAAATTCCACTTAAAATTCAAACAAGTAAGAGCAGAAGTAATGTCAAAATGCAGTAGTATCAGGATATTTTTTTGAGTCGCATATGGTCACTATTTCCCTGTAATTTCAAGTTTCATATGTTTTAATAAATATATTTCAAAAATTTAGTCACGAAGATGTTGAAAACTTAAGTTTTCAGGTATAAACAATGTACACACGATATTTTTATGTATTGATAAGTTGTGTAGTTAAACAGTTTAAATAAATATTTAGACAAATTCAAATTTTTCTACCTTATACGTTTGACAAATAACGTAAGAATCAAATATATACCAATCATTATCGCACAAGTCATCAATAATTATCTCACGCGCTGGAATTTATGTTTTCTATTTTTTTTAAAAGCGAAAAAGGAAAATATATTTTTTAAAATAAAAAGTACTGTCGTTTAAATAACTTACTACAAAATATAAGTTTTCTTACATATCTGACGTCCAATAATGTTTGTCTTCTGATAAAAAAAACTGCCTTATCTGCACTGAAATAAGATTTTATTTTTGTGGCAGAATCTCCCAAAACCACCAAACCACTTGATCAATAATTTTCAGGGGAACATCGACACTGAGATATTTCGTTACTGTCTTTCATGTTGCATTAGAAAATAACTCTCTTCGTTTTATTTTTTATTATCATGTTTCTTTCCTGATTAACTAACTACAAAAGAGTAATGGAAGTATTGATAGTTACAGAAGACGTTACCTTAAGTATGTTCAGTCTTTTTTATTCTTTTTACAGTAATGCGGCTACAGAATTAATTTATCCTTTCATTTAGACTATCTTTATTGCAAAGTGAAGAGTTTCATATTAGCCTTACAAATAAAAGTTATATTTAATATAATACATGACCTAACAACATAATATCTTTGAAATTTTCAGTATATTATTCTGTAGGTTGGAAATTACTTTATTTACAAAAAACAAACATACCAACTGGTACTGAAAACAAACATTACACTTCATATGATACACAATCGAACCTCCATATAACGAACCTCTATGTTGCGAATTTTTCTATATAGCGAACTTTTTTCTGGAAGCAAAATCATTTCATGATTTTCTTCGTAAAATAACCTACCAATAGCAAAGAGCATTTTCTATATAACGAACTTTTTCTCTTGTGATTCATCTTTTTCTCCCTGTTTTTGAAGTATTTCTGGACATTTCGAGTTATTCTCTCTTTTAGCACATTTTATGGGTTCTTCACACAGGTAAAGTAAAAAATTAAACAATTCAGATTGAAGGATAAGGAAGTTTTTAATGAGTTAATTTTACGTACACTGCAAATTAAGCAAACAAAAAAGGAGGCTTCATTTATATCTCAATTGAACTAAAAACCCTTTCTAATTACATTTTAAATCTGTAGATCTATAGCTGATAAAAAGGACTTTTTTTTATTTATAACGCCCCGTAACACTCTTGTGGATTGATTTTTGGGAACACTTTCCTAAGCTGATCTCCTTTCATCAAAATAACGCATTGTTACACATTTTGTGTAATGAACGCTTAAAATTTTTATTTATTTTACAAATGCCAGGCCATTGACCATCAGGTCATTATGCAACGGTCTCTTCAATACCTTTTTACAATGCAGTTAAGAACATTCAGTGCAGAGCACTCGTCCAAATGAGCGGCAGTCATGTCTTGTCCAGTGCCACACAAAACGCAGATAGGTGAAGTCACTAAATTAAAACGAAACAGATGACCACAAAGGCAGTCATGTCCGGTTAAAAGTCTAAATTTAGCCACAGCAGCAGCACGAGGAGAACTTGGAATACCGTGGGATTTCTTACATAGTGTACTCCAAGGCTTATCACGAGCAACACGAGAAGCTGTAAGGCGAAATGATTCCCTAAAAATCCTTTTAATTTCCAGTTTGGCAGAATGAAGTGTCAGGTCTCTGCGAAAGTTCTGAAGGATACCCATTCCCTTTTTTGCCAAGAAGTCTGCCCTCTCATTTCCCCAAAGACCACAGTGGGATGGTACCCATTGAAAGAAGATCTTTCCTTTTATCTTTCCCAGGAGTTATCTACAGTTCTGCACACGTAAACAATTATTCTCATTATAGTTGGACAAAGTCTGAAGGGCAGAAGTAGAATCTGAACGGGGTGTAACGTAGCAAGCCTCCTCGTGGTGCACCCTGGTTAACGCTAAATCTGCTACAGCGATTGACGCTCTCCTCTCGTTTTGTGATGCATTCGAGTTCTGGTGCTAACCGTCCTTTTAGCGATCAGCAGTGGCTAAGAATATTATAATGAACGCTTAAAATAATGTACTTAATTTATGTCTGGATGTGTAATGCATTAATATTACTTTTTGTTGTACTTATTTTATGTTAAAATTGTAATATTCGCAAGCAATGTCGTTTCTTACATTATAGTGGCAATTCAATAGAAACGTAGCGAAGTGTTTGCGTTAAAGCCAAGTTGACATCATTTTTGGTGACCCTATTGGAAAATTGGCGTTTGATTGAACGGTGCAGAAGTTTATATGGGAACAAAGAGGGTAGCACAAAAACGTTATCCGCAAAAAATACATGTCCATGTCAATTTTTATAGTGATCGATTGAATGGTATTGGAGCGATGCGATTTCACATACACAAACATCCATTTATATATATATGGATCCGTTTAAATGTTAATTTTATTTTTTACCAGAAGCGATAAAAGTATTTATTTTGATAAAAGGATCAATTTGTTACTACCAAAACATACATAATAAAATCATAAGAAAAAAAAATGCTTAGAAATAAATTATCAACTGTTATTACATTTATGGCTCATTATCTATCTCTTACACATAAGAGATAGATATCTGCTGTCGCGGGCGTTTTTGTGTACGTGATTGTATACGTGTAACTAACGGTTTTTGCAGCGCACGCCAGAATAACTTGCAGATGGTAGAATTTTTTCCTACTTACTTGACATTTATCGTTATATTTTTTTGAACTCTTCACACAATATATTTAAAAATTATAACCTATATTTTATTCTGGTGTATAAGCTATGTTATTGTAAAGTTTCATTAAAATCCATTCAGTTCTTTTTGCATGAAAGAGTAACAAATATCCATACACACAAACCTTCGCGATTACAATATTAGTAAGAATTATATCATTGTAAATGTGTATTTTTTATTATCTCAGGATGTATTTTGTTTTGATTCCTTTCAGTAAATTAATTATTTTTTTAAAACTTTTATTTTCGACTTTCTGATATGCTTGTGCCCCTCTGGTAGGATTATCTCGACCCCAAAAGGAGACGTTCTCCACAGTTTGAGAAACGCTACAGTAATTTAAGAAACGTTATATATGCGTTATTCTCTAAAACTCCTCCATACTCATATATTGGATTAATAGCAGGTGGAAATTTCTTATAATGCACGAAAAACTTCTGTTCCTCTAATTTTTCAATTCCTACTATTAGCTCACACTCTCTAGACAGTTATTTATTTATCTTACTGGAATTTTCAATCGTTAATAAAATACATTTTAAAGCACGCTCAATTGAGCTGAAATTTTATATACATGATTATTTTGGATGACAATACATTAATTTAATTACAATTAATAAAAATTTATTGATTAAAACTAGTTATTTAAGGAGTTACAAATACAGCCACGTTGGCATCGTATTTGGGGACTTAGTGACCCTTTTGGCCACTTGGGTCAAAATTTCAAACGGTTTTTTTTTAGTTGAACTGAAATTTTATATACACGATTGTTTTGGAAGAGAATACGATACTTAATGATAATTAATAAAAATTAATTACCACTTAAAATTATGATTCTGTCATATGTATATACATATTTATATTAATTATAACTACTTAATAAAAAGTAGCTAAAATAAAATTTTACTTTGTTGATCTAAGTAGGAATTGACTTTAAAAAAACTTTTATATTATTTGTTTTTGATTAAAAAGAAAACAATTGCAAATTAAAATTTACTGAAATTATGCTGGATATTTCTTTTTAAAACTGAAAGAATGATTTTTCTAGCAGCTTAAAATTGAACTAAGGATGTAAATCAATGCCCTTTAGGAATTAATTGTTGCTTCTAAAACTATATTTTGTAATGCTAAGGATATACTTATACAAACATTTCATAGAATTCTGTATACGTTATTTCCATCCCTGGCGGGCTAATACAATTCTTGTACTTCAGTTGTTCATGTCCGGAAAAGGAACACTTCACCCTCGAGCACTCTGATAATGTTTCCTCGCAATCCCGCATTTTAATTGTTATGTATTTATTTCGCTCAAAGTCACTCGAATCAGCAAAGTCGGATCCAACTGTAGGAAAAATAAGATTTAATTGTTAGGTTCAAGAATAGGAATTGTTAGTCCTCCATCTGTATTATTTTCTGAGACATGCTGAACAAAGAAAAAGAAACACGTTTTTCATAAATGAAAAGCAATCCTTGGTGTTTCTGCTCGAGGCGAAAAGTAATACTTCTGTTTCGTATATTCTCATTTTAATTTCTTGTTGACTTTAAATAAGAATAGTTAACTTTTTGCTTCACAATGTTACTTAGGTTATATCTTTTTCCTTAATTATTTCATATCTGCATTTTCCGTTCTTACATAAGACATGAAAATTGTTTGTCAAATAGAACAATAAAATGTATAAGAATACTGGAGTAATTTAGATCATTAAACCTCTAGATGACAAATTTTACAGAAAGAGGTACCTTAAGGTATCCGATTACGTTCGGAACCGTGATTTTCCAAAAACATACAAATCGATAATATTTATGATATTTAATGTCACTTAGATTATATAACGTAGAAAATTGTTTTTAAAATATTATTATAAGAAAAAAATTATTTAAGTGCAATATTTTGACAAAAAAAGAATATTGAAGGAACAATTTTCAAAACATTCTTCTTTTATGAAAAATGCTTCTATTATAATATTTTTCTTGTATATAGCTCAGACCTCTGTAGAGAGGCTCAACTAGAATTTTTGAAACATAAATTAGAAATGGATTTATCCATATTTTACTACAACAGAAGGAAGAAATTTTAAGAAAAAAACGCCGATATATAATTCAATGGGTGATAACTCTGAAAGTAATGTGAATTTTTCAAAAATCCTAGTTGAGACTCTCTGGAGAAGTGTTTAATTTATATAAGAGAAATATTATTATTATAGAATCATTTTTTATTTATAAAAGGAGAACGTTTTGAAAAAAGGTTATTCTAAGTTAATTTTTTGCCAAAATATCGCATTTAAATAACTTTTTTATCATAATGTCCCTAAAAAAATTTTACATTTGTATTCCATTCCAAGTGACACCAAATATCATGAGAATTATCCATTTATGCGCTTTTTTAAAATCACGGTTCCGAACGTAGTCGGATACCTTAAATCAGTGGGCTCGAAAGTCTTGTGGGAGGTCGCAACAGAAATCACGGGTACAGGGTGCTAGAGAATATTCCATTCCTTTCTAGCTCATGCCTAAATTGTGGAGGTGGAATTGTTTTAGGTGGTGTAGCCCTCTATCGGGTAGAAATCCAACCTGTTTGAGACTCTGACTTATTTCCTTCTTTCCCTTAGAGAAGGACACGCCAACCACAACAATTGCTATCTAAACTAAATTCAGTGATGTAACAGCTCATGGAGGGGCGAGTCGTACTGTGCCAATTCAGTTTTCGTGATCTTCGGTGCTGAATAACTGAATAATATTTTTTATTAAGTCATTCATTCATTCTTCGGCGCTGAAGCGTGTAAGCAAAAACTTTTAAAAGTCAGATGGTCAGTCTGACCCGAAGGTACTCGTAAGAACAAATCCTAGTCACCGTTTAGTGGATATTTTATGTTTTTTTTTAAATCCTATTTTCTTAGGAGAAATTATATATAATATTAGTGAAAATAATATAAATATTATTCGAAATTTTTATTTCAGTTTTCGTTGTTTTGTGTAATCCTTAAGTTTAGTATATGCATCTTTTGACTTTGGCATTGATTTCAATTTTTGTTATTTTATAGAAATTAAATAAGATACTTTTCACTATTTTATTTCATTTTTATTTATTTGTTTATTTCGTCAAAAATTCGAAAACTGGCTAAAAATTGATTTGTGAAAATTTTGAACTCGAAAACCGGTTTGTCAAAAATTTGGCTTTTGTATAAACCCTACCTTTAAGTTCCAACGCCATATATAGGCGTTTTCCTCCATTACTGCATTAAATGCCAAGGACGGATATATACGCCCTTCCGAAATGCGATCCTTTTATTTGCGCTGCTATCAGTAAAACTTTTCGGGAGGTTTTGGAAGGCAATAAAATTACTTTGACAGTGTTTGCGAAAGATTTACTTATTTCCGAGAAAATTTGCTTATGTATGCCTTGTATGCTTAATATGCCAATGCACCACATTTACCTGTGCCTATGTGAAAAACGGTAGCAACTAGGAGCAAATCACGTAACTTTTAATCGGCAGCGAAGGAGTTAGTAAAAAACATTTTATACATATTTTTTATTTAATTAAAGAAAATTCACACTACAGAAAAACCTCCACTCATGCAGTATATAACAGGAGACGAAAAGCAAAAATCATAAAAATAAAACTAAACACAGTTGGAAACTTATAAATAATCCTTTAAAAAACACCAATTTGCAGTTAAGAAATACACTTAAAAACTTTTAGAATGAAAAATAATACACACACGTCAAGAGTTCAAAGGCACTAAGCAAATCAGTAAAGGAAAGAGTTTATAAAAATCAGCCGCCTCAGAAAACTTGTTAAAAATTATATAAAGCTTCTTTTTAGTGACAAATTATGTATATACAGTCAAACCTCCATTTTACGAACCTCTCTATTGCGAATTTATCTATACAGCGAACTTTTTCCTGGAACCAAGAATATTTCACGATTTTCTTTGTGAAATAACCCCCCAATAGCCCCCCAATTTCAATATAAGGAACTTTTTTTCTTGTGATTTAATTTTTTTCTCCCTATTTTTAAAGTATTTCTAGACGTTTCAAGGTATTCTCTCTTCTTTATGGTGGTCATAAATCTTGAACTTGTTTTACTAGATCCCTCACTCAGTGAGAGCAATCAAATTCTGGGCGTTTCATCCAAGAAGTGCAACCGTAAGTCCCCTGTGTCTAGTTGATTGTAACAGCTTCGATAACTTCTTTCACACTCAGTGGAGTTGTCTCGTATCCCTGTGTCCATGAACTATTATCCGTTCATTTGTAGTGTTGATCAACCATACTGGTATCTTCATTTCTTTGTAGCTCGAAAATGATAAAATGTAAATGCTTTAGCAACAAAGAAGAACATTTAATTCTTCAGGAAGTGAATAAAGGCGTCAGTAAACTTTCCTTGTAGTTTTCCCATCTTTCTTTTTTTTTTCTTTTTGGTAGGTAATATATATATAAAATAAATATACATTAATTAACAAAAGGTGTGAATAATTACCTTTTTAATATATAGTGTTTATGAAATTAAAATATTTGCTTTTATCTGGTTTATAAAGAAAATGGAAAGATGGACCTTTATAGAACGAATTTTCCGTATAAAAAACTTTTTTCGGGATTTAGTAGCTTCGTTATATTGAGGTCCGACTGCATCTGTAACTGATAAATTTATTCTCAAATAACAAATTGCTTTTCAAACTTTTCGTTAATGTAGCAAATCGAATACCGCTTAAAATATTTATGCAGCCAATAATTTCCTATATACTTTACTAAATACAGAACTCAACAAAGATTTCTACACTAAGGAAAAAATTCAGTACGCGTAACACAACTGCCCCAAGATTTCTCAGAAAAAAACAAAACTATGTTGCGCAAAGCAGTACTTCTCAAACTTTTACTGTTGGGGATCCAGTTATCAGCCATAATTTTTATCGCCCCCCCTTGTACATTAATAATGCGCTTTGGGGGCACTAAAGCTACAATACGATCTTAATTATATAAACCGTACAAATTAACAAGATAAGTATTAAATTTTGTACTTGTTACTTTAAAGTAATATTTATTTTAAGCAAAGTACTTTTAAGTAATGGAATAGTTATTGTTATTTTTCTTTTCTGTAATTTTTTTTAAATTGGAACAAATTGCAAAATAATATTTGATTAAAAATTGATTTCCTCCATCACCCATTTCTAAAAGTATAAATGTCATTAGAAAAAGAGTCCAGTTTATGTTGCGTTCTATTATATCCATCTCATTTGGCATTAATATTTAAAGTGAGAAGACTTCAAAATGCTTTAACCCGAGAGAGGAGGCGCACACTCAATACTAACGTTAATAGTCGCTAGAAGTGACTAAATCACCCCAATGTTTTTTTTTTTGGTTTTTTTCCAATTATTTTTATTGTACACGATAAAAATAACAAAATTCCAATTAACAATTTAACTAAGAGAAAATATACTTACCTACTTTCAAGGACTTTTCATTTTTCTTTGATAATTTGAGTAAAAAATACATTAAAACAAAACTAAAATGTTCCAAAGGTACGTAACCTTAATGAAGGACACAAATCACAGACACTTTTCTCTAATATTAAAGGAATGATATTTGCAAGCAAAACCGTCATATTTTGTTCGAATTATTGTAGTTTAGCTGTCCCTTGAATTTGAGCCCCGCGCGACCGCTCCCGTGTTAAGTGTATTCAATATAAAAATATGGATTGTGTAAAACGCGTACTTCATCATGCTTTTACGTGTTTCAGAATACCCATAAAAACAAATCTTAGCCAAATAATCCTTCAAAGGCATAACTAATCATACCAATAGTTCATAAGTCAAACGATGATGACTGACGCAAATCTGCTTGCTGGGTGAAAAGTGAACAAGTCTTCCTTTTCTTTCTAAAGATATGGTACAGCATTTCAATAATAATAATAAAAGTGATGAATTTTTGTCTGGGTCTGAATTTTGTTTTTTTTTCTTAGAGTAGTATTTTAGGTTTAAAAAGAAAACGTAATAAACCCTCTCATCGAATCATTACAGTAAATCAAACAAAATGTTTTTTTAGTTGTAGGATCAGATCGTTGATAAACGTATGGAAGTGGAAACTTTTATTTTTGATGAAGTATTCGCCAGCTGATATATATAAATTATATCAGTGTAAATGCGTATTTTTTATAAGTCATAAAGTATTTTGTTTACTTCGTTCCAGTAAATTAATTTTTTTAACATTTTATTTACGATATGCTCGCCCCCTCTTGTAGGATTATCGCGCATCCCTAGGGGGGTGCCCCACAGTTTGAGGAACACTGCTGTAAAGCAATGATTTCATGACTTTCGACATTGGATAATGTTTTACGTGAATTCTGGAGGGAATGTCATAGCACGAATTTTAGGTTTTCTCTTTAAATGGGGTACTTTAGTTTTCTTCTATTAAATCAGATACAATATACGAAGTTCATCAGAAAGTTCATAAGAAAACAAGTTTATTTTTTTAAAATACTTACAGTCCTTTTTTCCTTATTTACATTTATTTAAAGTATTTGAATTCATTTTCTCATAAATACGGTCCCTGAAATGGGGAGCAAAGTTCCTACAATCTAATTCTAATACTTATGACGACCTAGCAAATTGGTTTGCGTGTTTGAAAATTCGCATAATTTGCTCCGTTCATCTGATTTGCATTTTCCTCCTTTCAATGAACTTTAAATTCGTTTTATGAGTGCACTGGTTTGAAGAAATCGAAGTAGAAAATGGGCATAGATGAAGGTATAGGGATTTGTGAATTCCATTCTTTTGTAAGTGGAATGTTTATTTAACATGAAATTTTAAACTGCTTTTTGAAGCATGAATCCTGAAGAATATTGCAGAAATATCTTCAGAAAACAAGCAATATTTTGGGGGTAAATAATGCTTTAAAAGTATTTTTAAAGAGATTTTATGGAATAAAATAATTTGTTGTGTTGCTTTTTTTCATCTAATGTATAGCGGCACCTTTGGCCTGATGAATATTTTAGTTTCAAAATATTGCTCAACTCCTTATATACATACAGTTGCATCCAAAAGTTTTCGTACACTTACAATTTTCTATAAAATTTACACTTTTTAATTTATAAAAATTAATACATTAAAATTACATTTTTTAATATCTGCAACTTATTTTTATTAGAATAACATAATCAATTTTCGAAGCATTGCATAACAATTATTTTGAAAAACTATTAATCTAAATGTTCTAAGAAATTGCTCGCCAATAGTCTTAAAAAAATATCTATATAGTGTTAACTATGGCATTTTTCTTAATTTAGATTTAGTAGGGTACCTTTTAGCATCCACGACAACTTTAAAACTTTTTAATATATATTTCATCAGTTTTTTTAAATTTCTGCAGCGATGTTCCTCCATTCTCCTATGATTATTGTTTTCAGTTAATTTTTTTTATTATTTTTATACGCTACTTCTTAGTTTTACATCAAATTCTCGCCAAATATATTCCATTTGGCTTAAATCAGGTGACTGAGAATGTATTTTTAGAATGAATTTGTGGACAGTTACAGAGATACTACAGATATACTGCGTTAAGAACAGAGCGCACGGGGCCATTATCTTGTTAAAAATGAAGTCGTCTCCAATACCCAAATTTTGGGTGCATAATTTCAAATTGTTCTTTAACCCCTAAACTGAGGATTAAAAAGTTATGAGGTCATTTCCCCAGTGCCATCGTTTTTCAAATAGGCGAACGTAAATGGTGTATTAAGGGGGAAAGAAAAGGAATAGAAATAAGTAAATTTTTAACTGAAATAAGAAAATCCTTCACAACCACTATTAAGGTAATTTCATTGCTTTCCAAAACCTTCGGATAAGTTTTACTGTTAGCAGCGCAAAGAAAAGAGTCGTATTTCGGAAAGATGGATATGTAAAGGGTGTTTTTTGAGAGGTATAGAACTTTAAATTGCAATAAAACAACGATGTATTATTTGATTGACATGAATTTTTTTTTATTCGAAAGATAATCTTGTGGCATTACATTTTAAATAGGATTTCTGGCATATGACTGCCACGGCTGGCTCGGATGTACTCCAATCTGCACGTCCAATTTTCGATGACATTTTCCAATATTTGTGGCCGTATATCGGCAATAACACGGAGAATGTTGTCTTCCAAATAGTCAGGCGTTTGTGGCTTATCCGCATAGACCAATGACTTAACATAGCCCCACAGAAAATAGTCTAGCGGTGTTAAATCACAAGATCTTGGAGGCCAATTCACAGGTCCAAAACGTGAAATTAGGTGGTCACCAAACGTGTCTTTCAATAAATCGATTGTGGCACGAGCTGTGTGACATGTTGCGCCGTCTTGCTGGAACCACAGCTCCTGGACATCATAATTGTTCAATTCAGGAATGAAAAAGTTAGTAATTATGGCTCTATACCGATCACCATTGACTGTAACGTTGTGGCCTTCATCGTTTTTGAAGAAGTACGGACCAATGATTCCACCAGCCCATAAAGCGCACCAAACAGTCAGTTTTTCTGGATGTAACGGTGTTTCGACATACACTTGTGGATTACCTTCACTCCAAATGCGGCAGTTTTGTTTGTTGACGTAGCCATTCAACCAGAAGTGTGCTTCATCGCTAAACAAAATTCGCTTATGAAAATCGGGAACAACGGCAATCTCGTTTTGGCACAATTTGAAAGCGTTGTTCAGGCGTGAGTCTATTCATGATGAATTGCCAAACCAAACTGAAAATAAATCACTTGACAGCTGTTAAATCGGTCGTCATCTTGGAAAGTAATGCCAACTTAAACTTCTATACCTGGAAAAAAAACACTCTTTACGTCCAGGGCATATAATGCAGGGTTGATTTAGAAAAAAAAGTGCACCGACGGTACTTAAGCGGTTAAAATATATTGAAGTAAAGTATATGATTGATAATACTATGAAAAAACAACGAATTGCCAAATCCTAAAGCAGATTTAGACCTCACAAAAGAGCACATCCATATCCATGCTTCATTGTTTCAATTCAATTTTTGGGATTAAGTTTCAAAAAATTCAACATTGGCAAAAATTTTCATAGGCAAAATTCAACGTTTTTTGGTTCTAACTGGTGGAGTTTGAAGAATAAAAACAAAAAACTGAGAATCCCAAAAGTTTAGCAGGAACAGTGAAGCAGGGAAAGGAAGTGTAAATCGACTTCAGAATTAGGTAATTTAATGCTTTTTATGGTATTCTGAATCATAAGATATGCATTTAATTAACAGAAAACAAAATTTTTGAAAAACCGAATGCTGAAACATGGCTTTTTCTTAACGTAAAACTTCAAAACAATTTTTTTCTTTTATTTGAAAACGATATCTGTTTTAAATGCTCCTTTTTAAGCGTAAAAATGAATGCTTTGTGTTTCAAAGTTTTCTCTATAAGAGCTGAAAATGTTTATTCCTCAAAAAATAATTAAAATTTGTAGAATATTTTAAATGTGTGGATATATTCATAGGGACTTAAGGCCATGCGTTCAAAACTAATTTCAACAGAAAATAGTTGTATGACTTTCTGGAAGCTGTGATACGTTATACATCAAGGCATTAAAATATATTGAACCTAAAAGACACCCTCCCCTTCTTGGCCTTTTGGGAAAGTTATGAAGTAATAAAGGTCAATACAACCAGAGCATGACTCAAAGTTATGAGGAACTTAGAGAACGTGCACAGATTATGAAGCTTCATAATCTAAAACTTTTACGAGTCATGGCTATTGGTATAAAATAGTTTAGCTCCGAAAGCTAATAATAATTAAAACAAAAGTTCATAAATTTATACTTAATTTAAAGTTTTATGAATTTAAAATTAATTAAAAGAGTACAAATTAGAACAGAACTTGAATTTCAAGAGAATAAAATATTCTTCCTGTGTTGAAGAGAAATAAAATTATGATTTTGCAATACATTGTAAAATGTGCCTGTTCAGAGGAATGATCACATACAAGAGTAAATATGTTGAGCAAATTAGTACATATTTTATACTGCTACAATAATTAAAATTTTACTTGAAATTTTTGAATCCAAATCCGAAAGGAAATACCACTGATTTTTTTTTTTAATTTTAAGGTATGCTTTTTATAAATGACTATCTTTTCAATAGATTTTGAAAAGCTTGCTGAGAGAGAACTACCTTTGATAAAGAAATTTAGGAAAGTCATTAAAAAATTCTCAGTCCTCTAATTGACCAGAACCAAATACGCAAGTTTGGCTTACGAGGCTGATTTTTCTAAGCCACCGAGCCAATTATTATGCAAAAAGGATTATAAAAACTGTAAAATATAGTTTTAAATGCTCATGTCTAAAATTGGGAAGATCTAATGATTCCTTTCTCAATGGTACAAGATTTTAAAAATGTAGAATTTCAGAACACAATTAGCAAGCATTTTACAAAGTAATCCTGGCATCAAAATTCTGATATCTTTAACCCGGTAAAAGGCATGCACTCCATACTAAAGTTTGGGGTTATGCGGGGTGATGGAGTAATCCAAATTTTTTTTTTATTTATATTTATTGTACACGATAAATATCGTAATTTTAGTGAATAATTTAATTAAGATAAAGCATACTTACCACATTTAAACGACTTTTCAATTTTTCTTTGATAATTTGATAAATAAAAACGAATGAAACTGAGAGAACTAAAATGCTTCAAATGTTCGTGACTTTAATAAAAGACACTTCATAAGCACACTTCGCTAACATTACACAGAAACAGTATTTGCAAGCAAAGTTGTCCTATTTTGTTCAAGTTATTGTAGTATTATTGTCTTTTGACAATCGATAAACAGCATGTAGAACTTTTCTTGCTTGTGTCTTTTTAAAAGGACGCAGTGTGTCTTGTGGCTTCATAGCTTTCTGGGTGCAGTTTCTTGGATTACAAGTTCGAAAATTCTCCTTTTAACCTAAGCATTGTATGGTCATCGTTTTTCTCTCTTTTGTTCTCGCCATTATAATTAATATCCATTATTTCATCAGAATCTTCCCTTGCTTGACCAGTTTCAACTTCATCCAAAAGGGATCACAGTTGTCCATTTCCTTTCTTTTTATCCTATTCATTTACATTTATAAACCATAATGAGTCGTTGTTGTTGTTTGTAATGCCACCTCTCTGACGTAGTTAGATCGTGGCCCACGAAATTCATCATGGCAAGGGGCCAGAAGTACGCCTGTCATTAGGCCTTGGCCTTGAGCACCATACATGTGGCAGTACGAATTAGCTCGGTGAAATTCCTCGAAGGGACGATAGATGGCAACACCACCGATCTCCACCTCCACAATTTAGGCATGGAACTGAAGGAGAAGGAAATATTCTCCAGTCCCTTGCACGCGGGATTTAATAATGAGTCGTACAGCACAGCAATCAAAACTACTATGTTGTTCATAGGGGGAAAATATAGCCTGTTCATAAAAATATTTTAGAGCAGAAGTGGACCCGCTGCGCGAACTCAGCCCCCAAAAAAAACAAATATCTTAATATTGTAAAAAAACGTTTGCCACTCCCACAAATGAGGGATATATGAGACACATATTTTTTATTTTGCATGAAGACTGCCATATAGGAGGATACTCACAAGGGGTCAGTGGTAACAAATAAATATTTTTACCAGATTTAAAGATTTCGTGAGTCTGGAGTGACTCTGTGCCCCATTAAATCTAAATAAGTCAAACTAAATTTTAAAAAAAGCTAGAACATTTACTAAAACAAATTATGGAGAAACGCCAGAAGAAAAATGTAAACAACCATTCTTGCAAATATTTAAACATTATATCAGTTTACTTTTATGTTTATCTGGAAAAAATATAATTCTGGAATCTTTATCTCCTTTTTTCTACAAGATGCACTTTATTCTATTCAAATCTATACAATTTAAAAATATAGACATCCCGTGATATTATTATTGCGTTCCAGAATTAGAAATGCCTGATTTTGTGAACTTTAAGTAATTTATAAATACAATTTGCGGGATGATAATTTTCAAACTAGAGAAGTTATATTCTGAGTAATAATCTTAAGTGCTGGATCAAAACTTTATATTTTATAAAATGAGGCATATTTTAATACAAATATAGTTCAGTTGATTAATATTTTTTTTATTTTCTAATTAAAATAGTTTTCAAATAATTTCTTCAGTAACTTAAATCCTCAAAATAGCAGCATGAAATATACATGGTGAATAATTCATAGTTGAAATTAAATTAAATATTGAAATCCATGAAGTAACTTTGTATTTCAAAACTAATAGAACCTAAGAATATTATTTCCATATACTTACATTCAAAAAATTTAGGCACAAGTTCAATGTAAAATAATATTCGTCAATTCATTATACACTCAGGAACATTGAAAATAGTGACCAAAGAAGGAAGCTAAGTACAATCGCGAAACTTTGCAAATAAGTACAGCGTGATGTGATATGCAAATGATCCAAGTTTTGTGCCAATACGCATGCTCATACACGCCGAGGTGGCGCTACAATCAGGAAGAGGATGCTATATAAGCCAGCACAAATTCGAAGATTCATAAACGTGATGATTACCCGCCAATTGTAGGAAGACTTTGGTAAGCAAAACATGCCAGGTAAACGAGCTAGAAGACATTTCTCACACTTAAGTGAGTTTGAGAAAGGCCTGATCAACGGGATGAAAACTGCAGGCTGATCGACGTGCCGTGTTGCTGGCCTGGTGGATCGTTCGAGTGTGCCGTTAGAAATTGTTGGGAGCAGTGGACACGAGAAGGTACCAACGCGCGGAAAACCGGGTCTGGAGCGACCAGGAAGACCACGAGGAGAGAAGATCGAAGGATCGTGTGGCAAGCACTTGTGGAACCCACAGTGACTCGTTCAACGTTACGAGCAGACGTAGGAGCAGCAATTGTTCCACAAACAATTTCCAGACACCTTGCAGAAGCAAATCTTAAATCCAAGCGCCCTTTCCATGCACTCCCTTTAACACCGGAACATCGGCAACTGCATCTACAGTGGTGCCAAGCCAGATCAATGTGGAATGTCACAGATTGGCAAACGGTTGTGCTTAGTGATGAATCCCGGTTTGTTTTGGGGACAGATGATAACCGTGTACGGATGTTGAGACACCCTGGTGAGTGGTTCAATTCCCCCCACACTGCCCTCACAGCTGGTGTAATGGTTTGGGGGGCATAGCCTATGATAGCCGGTCCACTTTAATTGTGATGCGCGGAACCTTAACTGGCCAACGTTACGTTGATGATATTCTTCGACCTCATGTAGGACCTTTCCTAAATGTCTCCCAGGGGCAATTTTCCAGCAAGATATTGCTTGTCCGCATACAGCAAGAGTTGATCAAGACTTCCTACGTCATTTTCAGACTCTTCCATGGCCGGTCCGCTCCCCCGATTTGTCCCCTGTAGAGCACGTGTGGGATCAACTAAAACGGCAGAGACCATCGTGTCACTCTGTACATGATTTAGAGTTGACTGGTCAAGATTTGTGGGCCCATCTGCCTCAGGACAACATAAGGTGTCTAATCAACTCAATGCCGGATCGTGTGGCAGCATTTATTGCAGCTGGAGGTGGTCCAACGTGCTATTGAAGTTGCCTTTTATTTGTGTCGTTGCAAACCCTGTAATCGTTTAATTGTCTTGTTTTTGAGATCAAGTGAATCTCTCATCTGTGTCTTTATGTGTATTAAATTTCATTTCAATCCGATGCTTTCTTCTTGGGTCGCTATTTTCAATGTTCCTGAGTGTATAAACAGTTATTATGCAGTGATAATGTAACCTAGTTATTCGTTCTGAGAGATTAATGAACATTATCTGCTTGGCTTCAATTAGAACAGAGTTGCATTGTTTTGTGGTGTATGCTTTTATTTACTTAAAAAATTTTATAAAAATAAATGAAGAAATGGAACATGATATTGTAGTGATACACGTAAAATGTTTCTTTTTGCTTTATTTAATCCTCTTTTGAATTATTTTAACCTATTCTGTTCTTAAAGTAAGCCCGTGTTTATTTCGCAAAATTAATGCACATAATAAAAACTTACAAAGGGGAGGGTCACCCATGTGGCCGTCGGTTTTTTAAGGAACTTCTTTTGATGACCAGTAAAAAGATAGAACTTTAATTTTTATGATTTATTTATATGTGTTTTAAGAGTATGTATATAAATGTTTAGCCAAAAATATCCAATAGGTGAGGTATATTCGAGGTGAGGCGCTCCGAACACACCCACCTCGAAAAAAATGGACGTTCACTTCCTCCACGATTCCGGCTGATTATCTTATCTGAAATAAAAATTAGTAACGGTGTTTTAATCTATAAGCTTAAATGCACCAAATGACCTATATTCAATTGAAAATATCAAAAATTGGGTTTTTAGTAGACTTCTGAAGAAAAAGTTTCGAATTTCATGAGGGGTTTTGTTATGTTTTCGTTATAAAAAACAGAAATATTTTGAATTTTGGAATGATTGTACTTCATTTGGTGCGAGTATATATAATGAGTCTTCTCTATAAATTTGAAGTTATTCGGTCAAACAGTTATTAAAATATGATGGAGGAAAGTTTGAAAAACACAGTTTTGAGCAAAACGCGTTTAAAGTTTAAAGTCCAATTAAAACAATGAAACTCTTAACTTAGCGCTACGAACAGCTGCTCTTCTAACACCTGCTTCCTTATAAAGACTTTGAATTTAAAACAAATTACTTTACCACGGGGTATTCTATACTTGTTAAGGAAGCAATTTATATGAAAACAATTCGGGGAGAGGTTGAAACCATCACATGGGTGAACCACCTTAAGAGAACTGCATTATATATCTACAGTTTTCCGTTATGAGCATCCTCTCTATGCATCAAAAATTCAAAGTGATTGATCAGAGCAGAAACACAGGACATATCAGATATTGGTTTGAAGCCAGAAGTAGATATTAGTGTAAATATGGTTGCCTGTTGTATAGTTGCCGATAGCAATAGGCTGAATCTACTTATCGCTATGGGTGCAATTTGAATTTATTGTTGTATAAGGATTGCCCACAAATGAAAAGTGGATACGTGAAATGAGGTTAATTCATGTGACATCATAGTCACATGATAGTAAAACCCACGTGATTCTAGCCAATCAATTTAAAAACTCATGTGACGTTATAGTCACACGATAAAAACTATCTTGTGTTTCCAACTAATCAGTTCACACGCTTCGGTGCTGCCAAGTTTTGCTCTTTGCCGAAACTTTCTCTTAAAAAGTACATTGTAAACAAAATGAATTTTATTTAAAAGTATAAGCAAAAAAACGATTTTTTTCATTTAAAAAAATCTTTTTGAAGGATTTTTTCCCCTATCATTTAAACATCTTTATACAAATATGAAATTTTAAATTTTATCAGAGTTTTACAAATAGAACGACAAGTACTATTAGTTTAATGTTTGTTTTGAATTTAATGGAGAGCACGTGTTTGTCTTTGTCACGTGATATCATGAATTAAGCCCATTGTGTAAAAATGATGGCAGCTTACAGCAGAGCTACCGAACATGGATATGAAGAGAAGTAGGAGTTGTAGACCACATACGTCATGCAATGATGAAACCTGTTCTTGTTAGAGGAAATTGATCAAAAGTAAAGCCGTGCTATTCATTGATGCGTCCATACAGGAACAGTACGTGGTAGTATGGTTTTTGATTGTAGAAAGTGAGCTGAATGCGGGCAGTTATCAGGGAACGTAGTATGTCTATGGCAAGTACTGCTTAGTTCAAACAATTAATGCAAAAGTTTTCGAGAAGGGTGGCAAACGATACCAGATCTCCATGACACAATGACGTTCCAAACATCTCTCCTTAAACCAAGACAACCTTAAAATTTCCACAGAAAAGTATTGAAACACACACCGTACAGTCTGGATTGGTCTCACTAAAACCTCCGCTACTTTTTCCACTTAAGGTAGCATTACGTTTCCGTTAGAACGATGAGGTGAAGAAAGCTATGCATGACTTCCTCTAGAATAAACCACACTTTTTACAGCGAACACATAGACTTACTGTCGAGACAATGGGATTTGTGTTACTATGCCCGAGGCAATTTATTTTAAATTTTAACAAACGCATCCTTTTCCACTTGTCATTTGGGCATCCCTTATATCTTATTAAGAATGCATACTGCATTTAGTTTCGCTTTTATTTAGTTCTGTTCGTTTTTTCTCAAAAAATTATTTGTGTGTGTCTCATTTCTTCAGAGAGTTGTTAATAAACTCAATAAAGTAAAAAAACAATTGAATTTTGAATTTGATTTATTATGAATCTGTCTCTATCACCAACTATGGATATTTTCTTAGAATGTGATCTAGAAATCTAGAAACTTCCTCAGGAAAAATTTATGGAAATATTTCTTCAAGTACTTCAAGTATTTTTTCCTTAGTTGATGAAAAGGTTAAAGTTACAGTAATAAAACAAACAGTAGTTTGGAGAAATATTATTACGCTAAACAACCCTTTGAACTAATATTGGTATTGTAGACAACACCTTGAACAAATATTTGTTTTCCAAGAAATGCTTTTATCAATGATTATGCTGTTCACTAAAGACACAGACGTTTTTAATACTAACTATTTTCTCATTCTTATTACGATATCGTTAGTGAGTTACTATCTTTTTATATAGTTAAATTTTTATAATTACATTGTTCTATTTTAAGATCAACGTTTTTTCTGCCTCCATCTCGTTCTTTTATGCCCCTATACATGGTTGATTATTTATTAACAGCACATTACGAAAAAACACAAGGACAGTTGGTAACGGACCTCATAATTTAAACCTTTTTCAAATGTCAAGGTCAACGCCTGAAATATTTATTGCTGATAAGTAGAGTAATTATAAAAAATGGACTAAAAAAGCAATTTGCCTTCTTTTTTTCAACACTTTAAAAGCAATGGACAGTAGAATCGATTCTAGGGCGTCGGCTGTCCGAGTGCAAAAACCTAATGTACCACCCCTCTAGAAGATTTTTCATATTTTGACTAATACTTGACGTTGATGTTATAACATCTGCTACCTGTATAAGAGTAAAAAGTAAACATCAATAAGAATGCAAACAGACGCAAAAAAAGAATAACTTCTTTTCTCTGTTTTGTTTCTCTAAATTGTAAGCTTACTTTTATATTGCAAACTTTTAATTTCCCCAAAAGCACATTGAATTTAAACACTCATATGTATTGGTTAGTATTAGCCATATTAGATATTTTCTTAAAGCAATTTTTGCAAAAATCATTTTTGAGACATCTTTGTTAAGCAATCATCCACAGTACACCCCACCAGTATCGCTGATAAGCAAAAAAAACTCACATTTTTTGTTCTATTGCCGGTTATACCACAAATTTTCTACCAAATAAAGAATGTGTATAAAAAGTAGACATAAGTGGACTATGTGGACCAACACACTGTGCACAACATTCTATTTTTCTTAAACATGATATGTTATCGAAAAATTGGGGCTTCATTTGATTTTTTTTAATACCTATTTAAAATTCAACATATTTATATGACTTACTGCGAGTTTTATTTTGAGAAATTCATAAAAAATTGCGATTGATTGATAGATTTATATGTGCTCTGCGGTCGCCCCCTTTTTTGGCTGAACTCTTGCGGTGATTGTTCTGCATGCCTGCTAGGATCGGCCCTGATGGGCAGTATCATAACTTTTATTTTTATTTTAAAACTTATTTTCGATTTTACTTAGCTTGACCATATGCAACTTTTGCATAATTTAGCGAATGGAAAAAGAGATAAAATTTTCTCGACCAACCTTATTGTATATACTTACTCACTAACCCGACTTTGACAAATCTGCCCCAGTTCATTTGGACGGTATATTTTTATTTGTACAAAGAAAAGAAAAAATGGAGAAAAATCTTTCCAAATCCCATAATAGTGAGTTCAAAAGCACTATCTGCAGAGAGCCCTCACTTGATGATGCGCACAATGATGACAGTCACAATGATGCGATATCACAATGATGCGCAGCGCTACACAATTTGCGTAGCCCTTGCTATCACTAATTCATTGGCACTTCAGGGTATTTCTTCAAATGTCATTGGAGTCAGTATGTGGTGTACCTCCCCTTGGAAGTACATCTCTCGAAGTATCAGCGTGAGCTAGAGGTGTAGGATTAGCGAAAGAACTAAGATCAAACATTATCTTAATACGATTTTATTAAGATATTTAACTTAAACCTTTAACAAATTCAGTTGTAATAATTAATATGTGAGAATCTACGATGACTCAATACGTAACACACAATATACATATATTTATAATAAGATTTAATCTAATTCAGACCAATCTCATTAAGCGAACCGCCTAATCCTCGATTCTAATATTAAGTAATCAATCCCACCTTATTATATCTTGTAATAGCATTTTTCTTTATCTGCAATGGGATGCAGCTTTACAACTACTTTCCAGTCGAGCACCAATATATGTATCCACGTCAAGCACAACTTATTCAATCCTGAAACACGAACTGTAATAATCAACTGCCACAACGCACATTAATTGTCTAACATTCTTTTACATAGCCATCCCGCTTATACTCTAAGATCCGATATTTAAAGTCCGTTTATTTGCATCTCTTATTCACATCTAATTTCTTGGATTTGGTTGGAAAAGAGGTGCCATTAATTCTGGCCTAAAGGACTTGTTAAAGAAAAGACGCGTAAGACGTCACAAGTATAGGGTTAATAACCAGAAGAATAAAATATTTAATGATAAAAATATGTCCGGTCTTAAGCGAATAACAATATCTAACATGCACAAAACCGCACAAAATTGAGGCTGGGTCTTAAAGTATCCGACTACATTCGGAACCGTGATCTTAAAAAAGCGCATAAATGGATAATTTTCATGATATTTAGTGTCACTCAGATTAGAATACATGCATAAAAATTTTCAAGGAGATTTTGACAAAAAAACATTTATTTAAATATAATATTTTAGCAAAAAATTAACTTAGAATAACCTTTTTTTCCAAAAGTTCTCCTTTTGTGAAAAAATGCTTCTATTATAATAATATTTTGCCTGTATACAGCTCAGACATCTCTACAGAGGCTCAACAAGAATTTTTGAAAAATTCACATTATTTCAGAGTTACCACCAAAAATAATTATTGGCGTTTTTTTCTTAAAATTGCTTCCCTCTGTTGTCGTAAAATATGGATAAACCCACTTCTCAGTAATATATTTCAAAAATTCTAGTTGAGCCTCTGTAGAGAGGTCTGAGATATATACAGGCAAAATATTGTTATAATAAAGGGTGTTTTTTTAGAGGTATAGAACTTTAAATTGCAATAAAACAATGATGTATTATTCGATTGACATGAATTTTTTTTTATTCGAAAGATAATCTTGTGGCATTACATTTTAAATATGATTTCTGGCATATGACTGTCATGGCTGGCTCGGATGTAGTCCAATCTGGACGTCCAATTTTCGATAACTTTTTCCGATAACGCCGTATATCGGCAATAACACGGCGAATGTTGTCTTCCGAATGGTCAAGCGTTTGTGGCTTATCCGCATAGACCAATGACTTTACATAGCCCCACAGAAAATAGTCTAGCGGTGTTAAATCACAAGACCTTGGAGGCCAATTCACAGGTCCAAAACATGAAATTAGGCGGTCACCAAACGTGTCTTTCAATAAATCGATTGTGGCACGAGCTGTGTGACATGTTGCGCCGTCTTGTTGGAACCACAGCTCCTGGACATCATGATTGTTCAATTCAGGAACGAAAAAGTTAGTAATCATGGCTCTATACCGATCACCATTGACTGTAACGTTGTGGCCTTCATCGTTTTTGAAGAGGTACGGACCAATGATTCCACCAGCCCATAAAGCGCACCAAACATTCAGTTTTTCTGGATGTAACAGTGTTTCGACATACACTTGTGGATTAGCTTCACTCCAAATGCGGCAGTTTTGTTTGTTGACGTAGCCATTCAACCAGAAGTGCGCTTCATCGCTAAACAAAATTCGCTTATGAAAATCGGGAACAACGGCCATCTCGTTTTGGGCCCATTCGACGAATCTACGCCTTGCTTGATGATCGTTTGGATGAATTGCCAAACCAAACTGAGAACAAATCACTTCACAGCTGTTAAATCGGTCGCCATCTTGGAAAGTAAGGCAAACTTAAACTTCTATACCCGGGAAAAAAACACCTTTTAGAAGCATTTTTTACAAAAGGAGAACATTTGGAGAAAAGATTATTCTAAGTTCTTTGCAAAGATATTATATTTAAATATTATTTTTTTGTCAAAATGCCCCTAAAACAATTTTATGCATATAGTCTAATCTAAGTGACACTAAATATCATGAAAATTATGCATTTATGCGCTTTGCAAGGATTCCTTAAAGGGATTTAAATCAAACTCAAATAAAAAACAATATTTGTGCAATAAATATCTTCAAAGCTTCAAATGCAAGTTAATGTAAATTTTAAAAAGTTAATCAATTTAGCTATACAAGTGGTAAAATTATTCTATGTTTGTTAGAATGTGATGTTAGTGTGTTCGTGTTCAACTAACCAATAACTCTTTTCGTGTTAGGATAAATTACATTACTTATTCAGCCAACAATTTATTCGAAAATCAGTTCCAGAATATGTCCTTCTGGGACTTCTGGATTAGGATCTGTTTTGAAAAGTTTTCCAGACTATGGTCTGCTCTGAATTTACTACAAACATAATTTTCGTAGAAAGGAATATTTATGAATTTCTAGCGAGTTTCTACTCATGCTGGCAAATTTGCATAATTTATTCATTTAAATCAAAGTGCCGTCAACGTCAGGAATTTCACTAATGATTGTACTTACGTGGAGAGCTAAAAGCAAATCAAAGATAATAACTATTGCTTTTTTTCCAATAAAAAGCCACTGAAAGAAAGAAAACATTAAACTGGATAATTAATTATGTGTTTCGGAGTTGTGTGGTACTACATTTATCAAAACTTAAAAAATTTACGAATTTCAATTTTAAAAAATGTTACATGAAATGAAAATTTTATTTGTTCAGTTTCATCGATAAACCTTTGAAAAAAATTATTTTGCTTCATCCAAAATTTATCGCCTTTCTCTTAATTTTGTTGTTTGTTATTCCTGTTTACGATAACTCTTTTGTGATAAAAAAAAATCAGTGATAAATGCTCTAGTTGTTCTATTAGTATTTAATTGTACTCTACAGATCTAGTGAACTTCACTTCTCCAAATATTTAAGTAAACTTTTGAAACAGTAGGAAAGAAATAGAACATGAATGAAAAAATAAGTTATAAAATGTTTGTATAATAAGTTCAAAAAGTATCTTTCAAATTTTTTCTATGCATTTTAACAATTTTTCGTAAGTAAGGAAACAATTATCTAAACCAGTGATTCCCAAAGTGGTCTATATAGACCCCAAGGGGTCTACATCAGCGAAAAAATAATTTAGGGGTCCATGAGGTGTAAATGGGGGTCTATATGATGGTGGCTCTCATTAAACCAAATCATGATTTTAGTTTTAAAAGAAAATTTAGTCGCGTGGAAAACAGATTTTATCTATTTAATAGATTCACTAATTTTAATAAGGTTAATTTGTAGTTACAAAGTGACAGCATAAATCTTATTAAAAACAAAGACCATGTCTGCAATTTTGGTTTTAAAAAGACTTACCTGTCATTTATCACTGATTATGGAATATCGTAAGCAAATTTCTAATTACTTTTTCAGCATCTCCAAAACAAAAAGAAAGAGGGGAAATAAGTTCTGGTCACTACTAACCAAGGAGATTTAGGGTTAAACCCGACACAATTAATTCCAAATGTTGAAAAATTGTTATTGAAGCACCAGATTTATTCCTCTCTTTAAAAGCATTTGTTAGTTGCTCATTTATTATATGTATTAACTAAATTTTAATTTAATTAACTTGTTTCTCCTTAGGTTTTAAACACCATATCTCACTTCAGTTAGAAATTTAAATATTTTAAAGTAAGTAAACCTATACCAGCTGTCAAAAAGACATTTAAATTGGTAAATCTGCAAAAATTCAATATTAGGTAAGCAGGGTCTACCGAAACCCAAAAACATGAAACAAAACAGTTTGAGAACCTCTGATCAAAACTGAAGAAAAACTGCATTTAATTTTTAAACGCTATTATAGCTACACATATTTAATATTACACTTACTTCTCTAATTTGTTTTTAAATAAATCTTCCACTTTAAAGAAAGTCATCGAAAGAATTGCAATAATAAAAAAGACTGCGTAGTTTAGTCGTGGATATTTTTCTATGTGATGACCTTAACTTGCTTATGTTAAATATTTATATGTTTATTTACCGTAAACGAAGATGAATCACTTCAAAATTTGGTGTTCTAGATGCTTCAATACAACGTTACACTGGTTCTCATAAATTAAGGAAAAAATCTCAAATATATATATATATATATATATATATATATATATATATATATATATATATAGATATAACTCGCCCAAAAATAAGACAATCTAAATTAAATTTAAATATCTAGGAAAGTAGTGGTAGCTCTGAACGATATTACATTATGCAAAATAGTGGCAATGCAGTCGGAATACGTCCTTTGCAAGGGGCATAAAAATGAATGCCCTCAGAGCAAGGCGGCAATTTTCGCTGTGTGCCTGAGATTAGAAATCTGGTATAGCGAAATTGTAACATTCACTTCCAAACATCACATGGCAGAAGAACTGCGATAGTGAGCTACGGGGAGGCTAGAGGCATGACAAAGTAAGATAGAAGTGGCTAGATGGCTCAATGTGAATCCGTCTATGATTCATAGAATTTGGTAATAGTTTCTAACCTCGTATTCGTCATTCAAAGGTTCAACCAAGGATGGCTACACGCTACCATGAATAAGCGTTCCGTTTTGGGCATATGGACTGTAAAATAGTCCTCAATCCCATATCGTGAGAGTCTATGATGCTGGGCATGGCGAAAGTGGTGTTTTCCCTTCTGCTGAGTGGCATGATGGCGATTGGTTGAACGATGGAATCCGGGAGGCGTAACTATGGTGCTTCATCTGGGTGGAAAATTTTTTGAGTTTTTAGGCTTGGCTGAGAGCTTAGAGGCTGCTCTCTGATTGAATGCTGGGTACAGTGAACAGTAACTCCAATTGGCTGCCCTGGGGGCTGCACTACCATGAGTGCCGATGACCGATATTTGTCAGTATGCGCACAGAGGAATAAAGTCACGATTCCGCCTGAACTCAGATTCTCCCTCACTGCAAGCTCCTGAAGGTTGGTATCAAGGCCATTTGTGTCCCACATAAGTCATGCCATATGCTGTAACGTTTTGAATGGGCACGTCAACATGTTCATTGTACGCATGATCAATGGAGAGCTGTTCTCCTTCCGAATTAGTCAAAGTTTAGCGAAAGCTGTAGTAGGCATATTTTCATTTGGAGAGAACATGGAGAGATGCATAGGTATCAGTCAATGTCTGCGTTTATTATAGAATCTCTTTAGGTGGAAATACAGACCTCCATGGTTTTACCGTTGAAATGTTAACACTAAAGCATTAGGATTTTGGACTTACCTAAAACAACCACTAGGGTAGTGCCTAATGAAATAGGCACTCTGAAACTTTCAATACTCGCGACCCACTATTCAATCATCATTTCCATCGCGCCCCCCTCCAAACAATAACAATGTATTGAATTCAATAATACTATACTTTGACACTAAAGGTACCATTATATACAACTTTAACCTCTTATGTGCCACCGACGTATATAAACGTCTCGCTCAGCCAAAACATTAATTTTCTGGAGGTATATAAACGTTTTTTCGTAGTACCATCTCTTCTGTGCACTGATTTCCATAAAATTATTCCTAAGGCCTTGGAACACAATAAAAGGACCTTGACAGTCTTTGCAAAGGATTTGCTTATTTCTTCTTTTTCTCCCCCTCCCCCCCGAAACAACATCAAAATACGCGCGTCTACGTGGAAAACCGTGACATTGGGCAGCAAACCGCGTACCTTTAAATTGGCAGTTAAGGAAGTAGTTATAAATCGTACAAATCCTCAAGATAAGTGTTAATACAAGCCCATGGGGTCACTGGTAGTTATCAAACTTGTTCTTAACTTTGTATTGTTAAATCAATAATAAAATGTATTGTACAGTACAGGTACTTTTTAAGTGTATTATATCAGTGCAAATGTGTATTTTATATTTTATTATCACAGAAAGTATTTTGTTTGCTTACTTTCAGTAAATTAATAATTTCTTCAATAAACTTTCGTTTTCAACTTTTCAATATGCTCGCCCCCCTCGTAGAGTTATCACGTCCCTCAAAGAGAGCGCGCCCCACAGTTTGAGAAACGCTGCATTGGGGGTCATTTTGACGCTTATAAGACGTTCAAGCCCAATCAAAATTATATATAAAGGAATTCTTTTTTTTTTTTTGATAATTTACGTTGTAAATACAATATGTAATAGTTTTGTTTTTCCTTTTTTGACTCTTGCAACAATGGAAGATATATTTTTTTCCTCTTAGAGTCTCTACTGGATTGATTTGGCAAGGGAAAATGATTCTGTTGCGTAAAGCACCAATTCGTTGTTCTTCCATGATCGCAAAAATATAAAGATTCTCGACTTGAAATTCAGGTGTCGGAGGATTGCTTGAAAAATTATACCAGAGTTCAACTTAAAAATGTCAAGAACGCCGTAAAAAACATGAACAGGCTATTATGCTTCTCTAAGTCTTAAATCATATTTCCTTTACCAAATGTAATTATTTAAAAATATTTGGATTTTACATTAGTTGCTAACCAAAACTTGGTTTCGATTTTGTCCCCGTTTTTCTTGCCTTATATCGGATGTATCTGCTCTTTGATTTACACAGAAAAAAATTGGTCATCAATTGGTTCAGAATTATATCATAAATAAAAAAAATTCAATCAGCTTGTACCAGGTTTCAAAGGCTAGAGCAAACTTATTCCTCTCCACATGTCTCTTTTCAGCTAATTCTCAAATAAAAATATCACACGCTTTTACGGAATGTTTCATTGTTTATTTATCATTGTATCATTTCTACAAATTTTCTGTATAAAGTTCTAAATGACTAATCCTCCACAGGCATAAAATGTAACATACCAGTTCCTGTCATCTCTAAACTTATGCAGGATTTATCCCAATGTTATAAAAGGCAAAAAGTGCCGATACAGTTTTAATTGGATGAATGAATGACATATACTTATTGTTAGCTAAAAGATTTGGTACGTTACTGCCTTTCATCCTCACATGTAATCATCTTCTGATTAGAAAATAACAGGAAAAATCATACTGCTAAAATATTCCGCAGCATCACAGTTATTTCTTTCAGAAGACGACACGTTCCATGAGTTCACGTTGTCGGAACCCAGAGGTTGCGGGTGTGAGAGGGTTCCAGTTGGAGAGAAGCAGACATTATTTTAGAATAACTAATTTTATACAACTTTCAACACTTATGAATGTACTTTAATAACTAAATTCGAGGAATAATCAGAAATCTCTCTCTCTCTCTCTTAACTAGAATTTTTAAGTAATCAAATTATGATTACTTAAAAATTCTTCTTCTTCAATCTCATGTATTGTGGAATTTATATATCTGGATTTCAACCTATTATCTTTTTCAGCTGTAAGGTGGATATCTTCCACTATTCCCGTGGATACTTCTTCTAATATTGATCTTACGATGCACGACCCCTTTCGTCAACACTCGAAAATTTCAGTTTACGATCAACTCTTAACCTTTACCTCGCTTACTCATTGACTGGCACTAAAATAGAGTTTGCACTTGCATAAATTAAGTCCTTTCTACGGAAAGCGGTTTTTAATCTATCACAGTTAAAAGGAGTATTTTCACCAAGGAGATTAGTAAAAGTCCGAATAGAACCCGTTACAACGTTATGAACCCAAACATCTTCATTTTTGTAGCTTCCACCACCACTGATATCTGAATCTAACTGCTCCAGGAAGGCAAAACACTCCTGTGCTTTTAATTCTCTCTTTAAACTTTGGTTGCGATCAAAAGCAATAAGGACGTGGCTGCGGAAAGTTGCGTCAAGCTCAGTTTTTGACTGTGGTTATAGCAGAACTATTTTCCCTCAAAACATTTTGTAGCATTACATCGCCGCTAGGATGCGTGCAAATTTCAGAAAAAAATTAAAGTTCTGCGTACATAAACGAGAAAACTATTCTTCTTTATATTTTGCAAAAAACTGGAGTTTATTTATTTCCTACTAACTATCATGATAGGATTTACATGTGTTCTTGTGCAAACAAAAGCAAAAATGAGATATTGGGAAATCGAAAACAGATTTTCACTTGAAAAGCAGTCATTTTTATGATGTTCAAATACCGTTGGCTGTTTTAGGTATTTTATAATTATTTATTTTATATAATATTTAAAATGGAAGTATAAAAAATAGTCATGATACGCATGGAGACATTTTTTAAAAAGTCATAAAATATGAGCTGCGTTGCTCGCTTATATAATGAAATATAGCATGTGAAATGGGCTCAATTCATGAAGTCACATGATAAGAATAAACACGTGGTTTCCATTGAATTCACAAAACAAACATTAAATTAATTGTACTTGTTCAAATTGTAAAACTCCGACAGAATTTCAAATTTCATATTTGAGTACAGATGTTTAAATGTTAGGGAAAAAAATTTCTTCACATACACAAAAAGATTTTTTTTTAAATTAAAAAAAGAAACATTTTATGTTCATACTTTTAAATAAAATGCATTTTGTATACATATATAAGAGAAAGTTTCTGCAAAGAGCAAAACTTGGAAACACCGAAATGCGTTAACTGATTAGCTGGGAACACTAGATATTTTTTTATCGTGCGACTATGACGTCGCATGAGTTTTTGAATTGATTGGTTAGAATCCCATGGCATTTTTTCACTATCATGTGACTATGACGTCATATGAATTGAGCCCATTGGAAAAAAGGGTCAAAATGATCCCAATGGAGCTTCTAGTGTTAATACGCTCCCCTATAGGGATGATATTCTGGATGCTTATGTGCACTCTTATGCGAGGAAATAGGTAATGCTTTCGTGCTACAGGTTTATAATGCGAGACCACACAGGTCTTGCATTGTGAATGCTTCTTTTAAGCAGGAAACAATTCAGTGCCTGAAGTGGCCAGTTCGATCACCCAACCTTACTTCCTATACAGCATGTTTGGAACGTTCTAGGACAAAGTTAATTCCCCCCCTTCTATCCACCCTTTTTTGCGCAATCAGACATTAATATAAGACATCTATAAGGGAAAGCATGGTTAACACAATACAAAAATTTATTTTATCCAGAAAAAAAAGGCTTGACACCTTCCAGCTCGGAGCCACATTCGGAAGTACAGACTGGTATTTATACAAAATGAAGTTTCTACTTACATAAGCGTTCAGACACCCTTTGGTGGTTACAAGGATTCTATAGGGAATTCTTAACAACCCTCTCTTCTACCTAGAAAGCTCAATGTCTCGCACTTCCTACAGAATTAATAGATCACATAATTGAAAGCACCACTTATCGTTGCATGTGACGTATTGCTTCTCGGGGGGGAGAATACCTAATATTTAAGGTATTTTTTCTTTGCCAAATTGACACAATTAATTTGCTCATTGTGTACATATGCAAATTTCTATAACATCTTAATTGCATGTTGATTTCTTTATGAGATACTTTATACCTTCCCATGTGTTGCATAATATACATACGTTTCAATAAATTCTACCTATAACTTTTTGATTTACCTTCCTTTTTATGATTTTTCCTTAATTTATGACAACCACTGTAAAGGGTGTTTTTTAGACATATAGAACTTTAAATTGCAATAAAACAACGATGTATTATTTGATTGACATATTTTTTTATTCGAAAGATAATCTTGTGGCATTACATTTTAAATATGATTTCTGGCATATGACTGCCACGGCTGGCTCGGATGTAGTCTAATCTGGACGTCCAATTTTCGATGACTTTTTCCAACATTTGTGGCCGTATATCGGCAATAACACGGCGAATGTTGTCTTCCAAATGGTCATGCGTTTGTGGCTTATCCGCATAGACCAATAACTTTACATAGCCCTACAGAAAATAGTCTAGCGGTGTTAAATCACAAGATCTTGGAGGCCAATTCACAGGTCCAAAACGAGAAATTAGGCGGTCACCAAACGTGTCTCAATAAATCGATTGTGGCACGAGCTTGTGTGACATGTTGCGCCGTCTTGCTGGAACCACAGCTCCTGGACATCATGATTGTTCAATTCAGGAATGAAAAAGTTAGTAATCATCGCTCTTGTAGGAAATAGGAGAGTTATTATACGAGGCGATGCATTTGGATGTAAAACTCAGTTTATTGTTAGAGTTCTATCATCTGCTCTCGGAGGGATACGTGCGCTAACAAGGAAGTCTGAGTCCGGAAAAAGAGAGGGAACGAAAGCGCGGGGTCGCTTTTGTAGAAAATCTAACGCATGCGCAGATTGCATTAAAGGTGCTTGCGCGAGTAAGCACTGCCCGCAATTGTTCTAGATCCTGCGCACGCACAGATCGTAATGAAAAACTTATGAGGAGTTGATAAACTCTACAGAGTATCCCCCCAGAGAGTATGCGAACGATAAATACATACAGAATACAATTACTGAAATACAACAAATGGTACATTAAAAAATATACAAACATTATATACATGGGAAATGGATAATACAATTTGTAAGGGTTGAAAATTTACATAATGTTAAAATAAATATGAATGAAAATATCATGGTCTACACAATTCAATAGTAAAATACATATGAAATCAAGGTATATGTTGCAGATTATTCACATGTAGAATTATTTAACTATGCATATTAAATGTAAAATGTACTCACTAATTCAACTTTACAATAACAATTGAAATATTACATTATTTCAGCAGCAAGATAAATTCTTGGGGTTGTGAAAGTTAAGAATCAAAAGTTAATCCTAATGTAAACAAACAATTGGGGTTCTTACTAAGACCAGAATTAATAACTTGACAGTTTATTATTTAAAACATAAGCAATCAAAATGTACTCAATCACTAGTAATAGACTCATAGAAGGCATAGGAATTAATGGATATTTACAAATACTGGCTGAACACAGGCAATTTCTATATTGTTGACAACACTGAAATACACAAAATGTACACAATATTTCTGACAAGTATTTTAAAGAAGTTGAAAATAACTTGAATTTTCAAGAGTTAACTTCTCGCACACTTACATACAAGGCATAACATTGTTAATACAGAATTATTAGCAGTAAGTATTAGTAGTGTCAGTAATAAAGTAATTAATAAATAAAATTTTGTATATATATACACGTATAACACTAGTTTAGAATATAAAATTTTCCACTATCAATCACAATGAAAATAAATCTATCTAATATATACAATGTTGAATTTCCTTTTGTTTAACACAAGATTTGATACATAAAGTACATTTTCTTTTTAAAGTTTGGAAGAAAGAAAATAATTAGACAAATATTATTATTGATATACCATTTATCAAAAGGTATTTGTAATATTAATTCATATGTGCTATTAATTGTAGTAGTCTGAACTTATATAGTTTTAGATTTGTAAACACAGAAATAAACAATTGAATAAATATATATATACATACTAAAATGCTTGAAAATACACAATTCACCAATTAATATCTGAAATATAATTATCTTAAGTGTTTGAAATTTATACAAAAGGCAATTTACTGTAAATGTAAATAAAAAAAAATTACATACATATTATGTTATATACTGTTCCAGATCTTTGGGAAATCTGACATGTCTTCCACTTCTAGTCTTGTTTACAGTTTTCTCATTTGGTTGAGGTTCAGCTTTATTTATGTGAGACATAGTTTTGTCTTTTGTCTCAGTTTCATCTGTTTGTTGCTTTGATATTCCAGTAAGAGGAATATCATCGGTGTCATCCCAGACATAAGCTGGTTTTACACGATCAATGGAAACTGTCTTCCTTTTTCCATTTATGAGGATGGTGAACACTTTGTCTGTTCGACGGATTACTTTATGAGGTCCTGTATAATTTTGCGAGAGTGGTGGCTGGACACTATCAATTCTTAAGAAAACATGTGAACAGCTCTTTAATTTAGTTGGCACAAAAATAGAGCTATTTGAATGAGCAGATGTAGGTGTCGGTTGTAATGCTCTCATTTTCTCACGTAAAAATGATACATAAGTTTGGTTGCAGGTAGTAGTAATCTTGTCTGTGGAGAAAAGATCAGATGGCAATCTGAGAGTAGTTCCATAGACAAGTTCTGCACAAGTAGCATTGATGTCTTTCTTCACAGCAGAACGCATGCCGAGAAGTACAATTGGAATGATTTCGCTCCACTTTGAATTCTCATGTGCTTTGATGGCACTTTTGAGATGGCGATGCAGTCTTTCAACAAGACCATTGGCTTTTGGATGATAGGCACAGCATCGTATTCTATTTGTGCCGAGAATATTACTCAGCTCTCTGAAAAGGCTTGATTCAAAGTTTGTACCTTGGTCTGTTGTTATAATAGCCGGACAACCAAAACGTGATATCCAAACAGATAACAATGCTCGACATACTGTTTCCGCAGTCATATCAGCAGTTGGGATTACTTCCATCCATCTCGTAAAGCGGTCAACTACTGTCAGGCAGTAACTTTGACCATTGGAAGGTGGAAAGGGACCAATGAAATCAACGTGAATTTGGGAAAATCTGGCATCAGGTAAAGCAAATGTACCGATTGGTGCTTTAGTGTGCCTATAGATCTTGGATCTTTGGCAAGGATGACAAGAGTTAACCCATGTTTTAATATCACGCCTAATATTTGGCCATACAAAACGTTGAGTTGCTAATTTGGTAGAGGCAGCAATTCCAGGATGTGAAAGACAATGGAGATGTTGGAAAACAATTTTGCGATAATCCTTGGGAATGAAAGGTCGAAAAACGTTGGTGGAAACATCACAAGTAAGAGTAATATCTTCCAAAGGAAAATATTGTTGCTTAAGTGTTAAAGATGTTGAGTTGGTTTCCAGGAGTTGTTTAAGTTCCTCATCTACCAATTGGGCTGCAGCAATGTCCTTGTAATCGAGACAACTTTCTTGGGAAATGGAATCAATTTCGATACGAGATAATGCATCTGCTACCAAATTCCGAGTTCAGGAACATGTTGTATGTTCGTAGAGAACTGGGAGATAAAATCCAGGTGTCTAAGTTTACGTGGACTACATTTGTCAGCTTTCTGTTGAAAGGCATAAATGAGAGGTTTCTGATCAGTGTAAATCACAAACTCTCTTCCTTCCAACATGTGCCGAAACCTTTTGACCATTGTGTATATGGCCAGGAGTTCTCGGTCGTAAGTAGACCAGTTCTTTTGGGATGCAGATAATTTCATGGATAAGAAAGCAAGTGGTTGCCAGACATTGTCATGAAATTGTGCTAATGCACCACCGACAGCAAAATCTGAAGCATCAACCCAAATGCTAAGAGGTGCATTTGGCATGGGGTGATGTAACAGAGTAGCATGTGCTAGGGCTTGCTTCACCAGTTCAAAAGCTGTAGTAGCTTCGTCCGTCCATTCTAGCGCTTCTTCAGGCTTGATTTTGACCTTTCGCTTTGGACGTTTTTTATTTCTGATGCCTTTTAAAAATTTTACTAAAGGTGCAAGGATATGGGCAGCCTGTCTAATGAAACGTCTGTAGTAATTCAGCATTCCAAGAAAACGACGCAATTGAGTGATGGTGGTTGGTTTAGGAAATTTGAAGATTGCTTCTACTCTATCCTCTAAAGGCTTAATTCCAGAACTGCAAACTTGAAAACCAAGGAAATTTAAGGTGGGTACTCCAAAAGTACATTTAGAAGGGTTTATAGAGAGTCCATATTGATCCAACCGTTGAAAAAGCAACCGAAGATGTTGGATATGCTCGGCTTCAGATGATGATGCAACTAAAATGTCATCAATAAAAGCATAAACAAAATTTAATCCCCTTAAAACCTCATCAACAAAGCGTTGAAAAGTAGAGGCAGCATTACAAAGGCCGAATTGCATTCGAGTGCTCTCATACAATCCGAATGGGGTTATTATTGCAGTTTTATGTATATCCTCTTCATTTATAGGAATTTGATGATAGGCTTTAACTAAATCTATGTGTGAAAAAATATTTTTGCCATGCAGCTCTGAAGTGAAATCTAAAATGTTTGGAATAGAATATTTATCTTTTTTTTAGTTTGGGCGTTTAATGCACGATAGTCACCCACTGGCCTCAATCATTAGAATCTTTTTAGGTACTATGTGAAGAGGTGATGCGTAATTACTTTTAGATGGTCTAACATGACCTAAATTCAACATGTGCTGGAATTCAGATTTGGCAATTTTTAAACGATCGGGAGCTAAACGTCTTGCCTTAGCAAAAACAGGTGGACCAGATGTCTCGATAAAATGCTTAATATTATGCTTAACCTCTTGTGAGAAAGAAGGCGGTTTGACAATTTCTGGGAATTCTCTCAAAACATCATGAAAAATGCTTTCACCAGAAACGAGTTTAATGGAATGCACTTCAGGAGAAACGAGTTTACAATTTGTACTAATTTTAGTTGCATTATCGATTAATTTTCTATTGCGAAGGTCAGGTGAAATATTAAAATTGTACAAAAATCAGCTCCAATGATTGGTACAGAAACAGAAGCTATTAAGAAAGGCCATCTAAATACCCTTCGCAGATTTAAATCGAGGGTTAAAAGTCTCTTACCGTAAACGTTGATAGGAGATGTATTAGCGGCTGACAGTTGCTGAATACTGTTGCCTTTCCTTTTCTCGGAAAGTGAAGCTGGGAGAACGCTGACGTCAGATCCGGTATCGATGAGGAAAGCGGTGTTGGATGATTTGTCTTTAATGAAAAGGCGACGTGAAATATGTGGCTGCGAGAAGGTAGTCGCATTTACTCCTCGCTGTATTCATTTTTTTTCTTTATAGCTGCATGGTGGAATGCATTTCTTAGCTCGTTCTTGAAACTTTTTGTGATACCAACAACAAGATTCCCTGGAACGTGAAAATGATCGATTTCGGGAACGATTTCGTGGGCGAGAACTATTTCTTCGTTCTGGAGTTCTTCTTTCTTTCATTGTAAGATCGTCTATCCTTTTATGCAGTCTCTCGATTTCTTGGAGGATACGATTTTCGCTGGATGAAGCGATGGCGTTTGTCGAAAGTGAAACGGTGGGAGTACTCACTTCAAGGATTCTGTCGGCGACTTCTGCGGCTTTCTCGACGGTTATTGGCGTGATGGATGCCAAGATAGTTTGCACTGCGGTCGGTAGCTGCTGAAGAAAAAGTTCCAACATAAGCTCCTCCGGAACGTTGTGCGAAGCTGCACGCCTATTCATTGTCCTGAGGAGTTCTGAAGGCTTCCTGTCTCCTAGCTCTTCGCCGGTTAACAGCTTCCGAATTTCTTGTTGGGACGACTCGCCGGTTCGCTGGATCAGTTGAGCTTTAATGGCGCCGTAGGGATCCGTTTCATCAGGAGTTATTATTAAATCCCTTACAATTGCGGCGGCTTCCGGTGGCAGGTTGGACACAATATAATTAAATTTTGTGAAAGTGTCCGTAATCGCCTTCGGTACTCCGAGGGCAAAAGTTCGTTCGCACGTGGAGAACCAGAGTTGAGGGTCATTGAAATTAAAGGGAGGGATTTTAACTGCAGTTATTTCCGCCATTTCTTCAGTAAAATAAATATTCAAATAAAGGTTGATTTTCGTGAATTGTTCGGGTCACCAATGTAGGAAATAGGAGAGTTATTATACGAGGCGATGCATTTGGATGTAAAACTCAGTTTATTGTTAGAGTTCTATCATCTGCTCTCGGAGGGATACGTGCGCTAACAAGGAAGTCTGAGTCCGGAAAAAGAGAGGGAACGAAAGCGCGGGGTCGCTTTTGTAGAAAATCTAACGCATGCGCAGATTGCATTAAAGGTGCTTGCGCGAGTAAGCACTGCCCGCAATTGCTCTAGATCCTGCGCACGCACAGATCGTAATGAAAAACTTATGAGGAGTTGATAAACTCTACACTCTATACCGATCACCATTGACTGTAACGTTGTGGCCTTCATCGTTTTTGAAGAAGGATTCCACCAGCCCAAAAAGTGCACCAAACAGTCAGTGTTTCTGGATGTAACGGTGTTTCGACATACACTTGTGTATTAGCTTCACTCCAAATGCGGCAGTTTTGTTTGTTGACGTAGCCATTCAATCAGAAGTGCGCTTCATCGCTAAACAAAATTCGCTTATGAAAATCGACCATTATTTTCGAAATAAAATTGCACAATTTGAAAGCTTTGTTCAGGCGTGAGTCTATTCATGATGAATTGCCAAACCAAACTGAGAATAAATCACTTGACAGCTGTTAAATCGGTCGCCATCTTGGAAAGTAATGCCAACTTTAACTTCTATACCTGGAAAAAAAACACCCTTTATATATTTAACACAAATAATAAATATAAAAGATATATACGACTTTTTTGTGATATACATTCTTAATCATGAATATCCAAAATTCCTTTAGATAAAAGCTACTTTTTCTGTAAACTCTCTTCACATATAAGAAAACAAGGGCAGAAAAGTGAGCTAGAAATGCTGTAACAATACAAACTCCTAGACCAGGGGTGGCAAACCTTAATGGAGAACGTGTCATTTTTTCTAAACAAAGGCTTAAAAAGGTATAAACGTGCCGTCAAATAATTTTGACTTGTGATTATTGGGAAAATAATAAAGCAAAATACGAACAACACAAAACTCTTTATTTACTACGAAAAAATATATTTTGCACTTTAAAATATTAATTTTTTTGTTATACGTGTAATTAAATTTCAGTATCTTTAGTGTGACTTCGGTTGTTGTAGATTATATATATAGATGACAAATAATTTATATTAGAATTGTAAGATGCTACTTTTAGCAGAATGCATGCTGAATTGGAGTTATCTGTCAAACGGTTTCTAAACGTCTTTAATGTTATTGATCTCTGAAAATAATGACTCGTAGACATAGATAGATGAAAATATGGTTAAAATAGCAGTTTTCAATTCTCAGGATTTTTTTTCATTGTTAGCTTCATTCTGCAATGTACCTTTTTCTTTCGAATTTGAAAATTCCTCTGGGGGATTTTGATTTGTATATCTACAGCGTTGGAATCAAGAATTCATCAATGCGGTTAAATCCTTGTAGGATAGACATCTTATGTGATGTCACTGGACATTTTTTCATAGTGTTTTAAGGGATTTTGTGTCCATTAGACGGATTTTTCTTTGAAGGGGACATAGACTTATTGTAGTGTTCTAAAAAAGTAGAATTTCTTTTACGCTGAAAGCTTTGGCTAGTGCAGGTTCTGTTCTTTCTCCGGAAAAGCTGTGAGAGATCTCAAATGGCCAAAAAGTTTTAAGAAGTGCCAATTTTTTTAAGGATTGTTACTTTTTGTAGTTAAAATATTTTATTGCTTTTTTAAACTGCATTAAATTTTTAATTAGTTTCTGCCAAACGTTGCTTTTTTTAATCCTGTGTACTTTTTATGCATGACTTAGACTATTAAGCAAATATACAATTATTTCTCCGTAACTGGAGCAGTTGCATTTTCCTACATGAGGTACACAAATGCATAATTTCCGCATTGAAGTAATAAAAAGAAGAAATAATGAGATATGTAATTAATTTGCTTTTAAGCAAGTTATTATAAATAGCTTAAAATTCAATATAAATATGATCGTCATAGATATTAAAGTTATCTTAAAAGCATTGTGTTTTCTAGAATATTCCACAGAATTACGAAGAAGTTTAAAAAAATACATAAAAATCTTAAATATTAATATGCATGATGATACTGTTAATATTTATACTACGAATTAACGCCACGCGAGAGCAGCATGAAAACTGTGATTGTGGTCAGTGTTAGAAACAATACCTAATTTCAATCCTCTTTTTCTGAATTCACACCGCACAGCAGGAAACTTCTGAAACCTAGATGAATTTAATTTATCGCAACTCTCCATCATTCTACTTGGTGTCCCAGGATTATTGAGACAAAATTTAACGGGAGGTAGGGAACATGGCAATGATTCAGATCCGCATAGTAACTCATGGTCGGAAAGGTCATCGTTAAGCTCAGGAAGGCGTTGTTCACAAGATCATTAGAGAAAACGGACCTGAATATTCCAATCAGGGATGTCCAAACCGTGGAACCGTGGATAATTTTTTGACTCGCAAGATTCTTTACAACTTAACAAAATTAGACTATTTTGTACAGTATTTTTTGTTTAAAAGGTGGGGGTTTTTTTGTAAAAAATAGATTCCTCCTCCCTTGTTATTATTTTATCACGCTGCTTCTGTTACTGCGAATCTCTTTTTTTTTTAAATTGAAATTTATGAAACATAAATCGTGCTCAAACTTAACGCACGAAAATCTGCATCAATTACGATGCGCAAATACACATACATTGAGATAGACTTGCAAAAACTATCTGAAAGAGTTGTGAAACAGATATCCCACTAATTAAATAAATTAAGCATTATTTGACCGTTGCATTATTATTATTATACTATATATGTTTCTATACATGAAAAACAATGAAAACAATAAAAATATATCAGTCTGTTTTAAATTTTCACTCCAACAAATGTTTGTAATGGATCCAAATCTACACTCATGTCCATAAATTAAGGACAATGAAGTTCAGGCTAAGAAAGAGACAGAAGCAAAGCAAATTTGACTTATTTGTAAAGTCTTTTTATTAAACAAAACTTTAAGAGCAAAAAGATGCTATATAATTGACATAATTAATAAAAATTGCGATTTTTACTCCCTGGAGCAAATTTCAAAAAAGAACCCATATGCAAAAACAGTATAACATGGTTAGTATGATGGTTAATACGGAATATGTCTCCCGGACGATGCAATACAGGCCTTACAACGCCTAGGCATGCCTGGTATCAAATTATCAATCTGATATTGGGAATATTACACCACTCATCAAGCAATGCCCTCCAAAGTTACGGTAGACAGGTGAGAGGGGGTTGACGGGCTGCAATTCGTTGGCCAAGCATTTCCGTCACATGCTCTGTTGGATTCAAGTCCGGTGAGTATGCAGGTCAATCCATACGGCTGATATCCTCGGATTGAAGGCATTCGTCTACAATGTTTGCACGGTGAGGACTGGCGTTGTCATCCATAAACAGAAATGCAGCACCCATGGCGCCCCGAAAACAAACATACATGTTGTTCCAGAATGACATCCCTGATAGATGTGGTCTGTCGTCGTTACACTCTGAACATGCAGATCCAGTTCTGGAACCAAGAATAATTCCTCCCCAAACGATCCATCTTGCACCACCGTAACGGTGTCGTTCAATGGTGTTCGTTCTCTTGGTGGTAACCGGTACCTGGCACTCTCCATATTAAAGTCCGGGGATAATCAGGCTGCAAACTAAACCTGGACTCGTCGAAAAACATCACACAAGACCACTGTTGTGATATCCACAATGCATGCCCTCTACTCCAGGTTAATCGCAGGTGACATTGAGTTGCGGTAAGTGGAACACATCTGATAGGTCTACGAGCATATAGACCAATGTACCCTAAGCGTCTGTATACGGTCTGCCTTGAAACTGGCATACCGATAGCTATATAGAGCTGACGAGACAGGTCTGATTCTGTGCTCTTTCTGTCTCTTTTGGCAGTAAGCGCCAAATACTGGTCCTCATTCGGCGTTGTAACTCGGGGGCGACCTGTGCTGTAACATCTATTCATGTTACCATCATCTTGGAATCGTTGCCAAAGCCTGGAGATGACACTCTGGGTAATTCCAAGTTCCTCGGATACTTCCAGCTGGGTACGTACACATTCCAGTCGTCCAATAATTCTACCACGTAAAAAATCTCCTAAATGCTTCCATTGTGCCATGACTATGCGGTTTTTGCACTGAAAGTCTTTTAAAGCGCTTGTGAACAATTTTGCTTCTTTGCCACCATTCCTTATATGCCATTCCTCTTACACCCCTCGTCATTGTGACGTACTATTTGCGCCATCTGTTGGTTTCCTGTAATTTGCATATTCGTCTTCAAGATGTGTGTGATAATTGTACAGGGGAAATTTTTATTTTAGAGTTCAAATTCTGTGTGATTCTGAATTAACCTTAATTTATGGACATGAGTGTAATATAAAGATATATATTTTTATATGCGCCCGCGGGATTGTAAAGTTTTTCCGAAGTGACCTGCGAGGTCATTTGGATTGGCCACTCCTGATTCCAATCATTTGTGCGGTCATTGCCTGCAGAGGAGTATGGAACGGTTTATGGACACCGAGCTGGCAGATATGCGCCTGATTTACGGATTGGCATAAGAAAATGCGCGAGCAGCAGAATGGTTGTATCGCGTAAAATACTCACAAAGAGATGCACCGGACAACCGGATATTTACTAATTTGCATCACAATTTGTGTCAATATGAATCATTACGAGGAAAAAGACATAATGAGGGTGAAACACTAGTGACTCGAACCCCTAGAATGGAGCAAACGTGTTGTATACTGTTCGAAGAATCCGAGTACCAACGTACGAGTCGTCACTGCTGCTTTAGGAGGACCTCGGAATAGTATTCAACGTATTTTGAAACGTGAAGGCTTACATCAGTGTTTCTCAAACTATGGGGTGCGCCCCCCTAGGGGGCGTGATAACTCTACGAGGGGGCGAGAGCATATTGAAAAGTGGAAAACAAAAGATTTTTTTAAAAGTTATTAACTTACTGAAAGTACATTTTGACATAATAAAAAATAAAATACTCTTTTACACTATAATACACTTATAAGTGTATCAGAGTACTGCACAATCTATTTTATAATGAACTTAACAATACGAAGATAAGGACAAGTTTAATAATTACCATTGGCCCTATGGATTTGTCATATATAAAATTATATGCCAACATTAACACTTATTTTAATAATTTTACGGTTTATAATTAACCTTTAAATGCCGATTAAAAATTGCGCTATTTGCTCCCCAATGCCACCATTTAGCTCGTAGATAATGGTTTGTGGTGTATTGAGGGGGGTGGGGTGGTAAAAAAAGGAATAAATAATCAAATCCTCTCAAATAAGTAAACCCTTCGCAAACGCTGTCAAGGTCATTTTATTGCTTTCCAAAGCATTCGGAATAATTTTATGGATAGCAGTTCACAGAAAATATATAATTTCGGAAAGACGTATATGTACGTCTAGGGGCAATTAAAACACTAGCTAAGCGAGACATTTATATACATTGGGGTACGTATTATTGAATTTAAAACATCGTTATTGTATGGAAGGAGCGCGATGCAAATTATGATTGAATTTTGGGTCGCAAAGATTGAAAGTTTGAGAAGCACTGGCTTACATAAATACCATCGTCGAAGAGTATTGGCACAGTGCATGTGGTTGATATCTACCTTCTGTCTTTTGTTTTCTTGTACCTGTCATACTACATTTCCATGATCTTTCCGATCATGGGTTACTTTACAAATCTGAATCCTTCTAGTGTCCCCTAACTCACCCTGAATTTTCCCCTATAATTTTGGGACACCTTGTACATTCCAATAATTGTCAAAAACTAAGCTCGAACTAAGTTTCATGGGAACTGGTAACTCATGTCTATTAACACAGTGTTGCCACTGTTCTCCAGAATAAGGATTAGCTAAGAAAAAAGCTCTATCTTACACAGTCTTAAAACTCTCCATAAAAAGGAAAATACTATGATTTCTTCAAATTGATCAAGAAGAAAAAGAGCTCTTAAAATATGGATTGATTGAATATTAACATCTCACTATTTAGCTACATGAGGGCTTTTGGCGACGGACCACGTAATTTTGAACCATGGACAAGTGACGTGGACGACACCTGAAATGGCACCCCCTCTCTTAATTACCATACAACACCAATGGGAGGACGTTTCAGCTCTCGACAGATTTAACGTGCATCTCTGCCCTACACGGCGGGTATTTAGTGGTACTGGGCTCGAACTTGTGACAAGGTAAGCCCCGATCCGATACCTATACCACTCGGTAACTTCGGCCACCTTATAATATTGAATGTGTAAATATAAAATATTGGCATATTTGTTGTTGTTTTGTTGCTATTTATACCTTTGCAAACATAAAATGATTGTAAGTTTTAAGAGTTTTCAAACGCTTAATTGCTTTACGAGGGCTAGAATCAATGAAGTAGATTTTCAAACTGTTTACTACGTATAAATCAAGATTCTACATCAATTAAATATATGTTTAATTTAATAAGAGGAATTTTTTATCTGTTCCTGCTTATCTTATTTTTATTTTTTAATTTCTTTCGTTTACATCAGCTTATGCTATTATGTACAAGGAACACCCATAAAAAGTAATTAAACAATAGATCATAAACAATAGCAAAATATTCTCTAGTTGCATGGAAACATTAATTAGAACAGATATAATTATCTTTCATCTGCTCATCAACTACCAGTTTTATGATTTCATTATATAATGGCATAATTTTTGTATTTTGCTGAAGCTTGTAGAATAGGATTAGAACTATTGTGAAACACAGCCATCTGCAGGTATTTGGCTCTGAGAAAGTGCACATTATAAAAGAATTCTTGCAGACCCAGAAAAATAGGAAAGCTGCTGGGAACAAAATCGAGACCTCATAAGTTGAGCAATCAAACACCTCCCTGCTGAATTCTTGCAACAGATGTTTTGTGCAGTGATCTGTATGTGAACGAGTATTTCCCTGCATCAGCACAACACCATCATACTCGCTTCTTCCTCAGAACAAACCATAACAGTTTCTGCAGTGTGTGTTTGACAATAACAATTCAAACTCACAAGCAAAACCTCTATACAAGATATTTCCTAATTTTTGCAGAAGAGCCTATAAAAGCCGATAACCTTAACCATTACAATGACTTTATTGGAAGTTATCCTGTAGTGCCAACCACTGGTACACGTGATAGGCCTGCCAAGAATTTATCCAGCATAAACAATCACCGTTATTCATGTTTCCCCTGCTATTTGTTGGTGGTGAGGGAAATCTTACATTTCTGGCTGATTCTTGTATTTATAATAGAACATATGAGAACAATTCGCTTCAATACTTGTAAACTCACACATGCTAGTTTCAAAAAATGAGTGTTAGCTCACTGGAAGGATTAAATTACTATAAAAAAATAAAAGCAATTAAAATAAGTACATATCTTACAAATTATTCAACAAGATATACATGCAAGAAATTGAAACTTAAATTCAAGAATTGTCTTTTTTATATTATTATAACTATTTAAAAATGTGTGAGTGTGTGTGTGTTTCATTGTTAAAATGTTTTTAAAAAATGCCTTTGATCTTAAATAAATTGCTCTCCGTTTCAGAAGAATTAGATTGATCATTACTTATTTTTCTCTATTCGAGTTGTATTGATTGTTAAAATAATGTATTACACTTTAGAAGGGATTTCATTGGTTTTATATTCTTGCGTATTAGCTATCATTTGTTGAAAAATTAATAAATATTGTATAATGTGTACTAAACCCTTAACTGCGGAGTTATTTTGATTATTTGTGTACATAAACTGTCAAATTTTTATTGCAAAAATCTAACGTTTAGTACACAAAATAAAATATACTTGATGGTTAAAAATTGATATTTTGAATTACATGTTTAAATTTTTCAGGGTTTTGTAGCAATTGCATATTCACTTGAGGTGAATGACTTACAGCGTATCAGAGGTAAAGTTCGTTTCTGGTAAACTATTATTCTCTAAAAAAGTAGAATAAAAAACAAAAATGAATACCTATTAGTAGTTCACTATCATTTGCAGTTAAATATTCAATTTTGCTTGGTATAACTGGAAACTTTTTTCGAGTGCAAATTAACTCCACAATCTTTACACCAGATCATGTTCCGTTTCTTATCTTTCTTCCCTTTTTCACCGTTTTTTTTAAACAACAAACTTTACAATGTCTCGTATATTTACATTTTGCAGGAATAGAAGGAATAGGGGATGTAAAATGTCGTTCAATAAGACGGGAAGGGTTACTGTAGGTGATGTGCCAGGATTCTTTTCTTCAGAAGCTATATTGCCATACTTATAAAAAAAATGGTGCGTGTAACGCCACGCGATAGAAGTGAAACTTCTTTGGCGACGTTAGAACATTGATTATTTACCTTAATATTCCAAATTGACCGAGCACATGTCTCAATCGTTTAATTTGCGTGAAACGTATTCGTGGCGAAATGAGTATTTCTGATACCAAATTCAAAGTAGGAAGATGTCCTGGAATTTCTAGGTATACAATACCATATTATATTTTGATAAATTTCGTATACTTTTCTTATTTAAAATTTGTCGGTAAATGTAGCATGCTTTAATGTGTCTTCTAAATTAATTCCCGGTAAAATGATTTTGTAAAATATTTTTTGTGCTCAGCGACAGACGTTCTCAAATCATCTCTAAACCATAATCTATCATAAATTGAACGATTATCAATGAATCGTTTTTGAAAATATTTGTGAGCATTTTTATGGGAATCATAGTCTTTGTAACGTAAGATAGAATTTATTATTGATTTACATGCATCAGTTCCATCAAGCACTAGAATTGTTGAGGGCTCTGTATTTAATGGCACAGGGTGGTTCACTAAGTCCGTATTAAACTGTGCAGTCACTAAAAGAGTCTCAATAGCATTCCCATCCCTTAAACTGAGCATTAAGAGAGTATTTTGCAGTGTTTCTTTCCGTGCTCAATATTCTCTCATGCACTCTGATGGAGATACCACAGTAGCACTTAATAAATTTGCAATATTTTCTGGATTTTTATTCTTGCTTTTTTCTTGTCACTTTTTCGACTGGACTTGCTGTTAGTTTTTCTTTTTTCTTCCTTTCACGAAACACTTTTCCTCTTTGTGCATTTGATTTAGGCATTCGGACTAGAATTAATATAATAATTCAACGCAAGTCAAAAAAGCAAATTAGCCGCCGAAAACATCGCCATGTAGCAAACAATCTAAGAAAATATTTAAAAATAGCACGCTTTTACTATTTTGTCTACACCGTAATGTCACTGCATCTCATACAATCATTGATAGATGCTCTCGAGTCTGGGGGGAAAGGACCCCCAGTAGTGAGGTGGGCAAGTTGACTAATTGGAGGTGAGCAGTCATCTAACTTTTACACGGATATGACGGAAGTCATGTTGCATCCCTGCTACCCCTTTTCCTCCCAACTCGCTATCCTGTCTTCATGGTGACGATTCGGTGGGGATGGTAGGGGGCGGGGAGACTACTTCCCTTCACTTTTTCACTTTTACGCAAAACTGGGCAAATTTCTCATTCACTTTCGAGCGTTAAGAAGTTTCACTTCAAAAAACTCTTCAGCAACTTAGTTTCGAAATTCTTAAAATGTAATACGTTTCCCTACTAGATTTTTATAGAACAAAAATGAGTTCCATAGTACCTTGTCTCAGAGTAAAAATATATTTTTATATTTTTCTAGCGTTTTTGGATTGTCAGATGAAAGGATATTTCCTGATCACAGCGATCTATACCATCCATAGTTAGATTGTATTCTAAAACAATCTTTTTAAAACTCGGGCAAGACATTTTAGAGCACTAGTGCTGCGCCCGAGAGAGTCTTGGGTAGGACAACTAAAAGGCTAAAACTGCTTTCTGCAAATTAAATAACGCATTAAAAAAAACAGAAAAATGAAACTAAAATGCAGAATAAAGTATCACATTTCATCGTATTTTCGGATTACAGTGGAAAACACGGAAAGTTTTCGTGTGTTATTTATTAAAGTGAAAAAAAGAAACTTTCAACGACAGTGATAATTAATTGTAATACATTTAATTAGAAATAGCCTTATTTTTAAGTCATGCATATTTAACACTAATCTTCAGAAAAAATAGAATTTGGGACATTTTATTGTTAAGAATTAGCGCAAAAGTTATGAAGTATTATCACGACGATAGAAGGAGAACCATTTTTACGATACGTGTCGTATGAAAAATAAAGGAAATAACTAAAAAGTTTCCTTTATTTAAAAATTAGCATTACATTATTTTTCCGATGCAAATGACTAACAAATATGAAATACTTGGAATTTTCTTAAAATTTTTGTCGATGTAACTAATTTTTTTTATAGAATTGATTACTGATTTGTACAAAAAGTATCCAATCTTAATTATTCCTACGCACCCTAGAGATTCTAAGACAGCGCCACTGCGCACATTGGAAGGTGACAGCCTAATGCAGATGCCTGAATTTTTCTTCACTTCGTTCCAGTGTACCCGTCGTTTCCTGCAGGTAGTCAAGTGAAGTGCTGTTACTCATGTTCGTCGAACTTTTATTTCTCTAAAGAGGAATAAACGACTTGAGAAGAGGTACTGAATCAAATTTTTTTGTCAAAAGCTTGGTTATTTTCTAAGTGGAACTATTCGTAAGATTCAGCAAGTGTTTGGAGACGATGCTATGGGGGTCACACAAATTAAGAAGGACTTTAACCGTTTCAAAAGTGGCCACACATCGGTAAGAAGTGACCAGCGTTCTGGGAGGCGACGAATGGCTGGAAATGCAACTTTTATTGAAAAGGAGGAAAATCTGATAACGAAAGACCGTTGTTTAACCGATTGAGACTGTTAAGCAAGTTTAGATCAGTACAGGTTCTCCGCATGCACTTTTGTGATCTTGTGCAGAGTGGCTGCGAAATTTGTTCCCAAGCTTCTGTCGGGGGAACAGAAAAACTCCGTCTCGCAGTTGCACAAAATCTACTGGACATTATCAACTCTAAGCCTCACGACTTCTGACAGTTAACGAAAATGAAAATGACATTGAAAGAATCCAGCGTTTAGAGGGGAGATGATATAAGACAGAATGTGAAGACGGAGTTTAACACCATTCCAAAAGAAGCCTTCCAGAAGTGTTTTTGGCAGTAAAAAGAATGCTGGGCTAAGTGTGTAAAGGCGCAAGGGGCCTACTTTGAATTTGATTAGGATCTTAATCCCGCACAGTAACTAAGATATTTTTACTGGCCAAAGGTTAAATACTTTTTGAACAGACCTTGTAAATTAGATTTGAAGAACATTTACAATTGAAATCAGATATTGTTCATGAGTCTTATTGCATGGGGGCATCAGCAATAAACTCACAGAGATACATTGCAAAATTGGATTTAAAAAAAGTTTGAAAGCTTTTTTGATTCCATACATTTCAATTATGGTTTAAGCATCTAGAAAATTTCTTGAGTAATATTCAATAAATGCTTGCAACTTCTTGTACCTATGGTATAAAATTTGTTTTATTTTTTGTGCGAGTAAATATGTGCGTGTGTGCGTGCGCAAAGATTTCCCGTTGTAATTGATCCTGATAGAGTTTTTTTAATTCATTTTATTCCAGAATACTTCAAGACATAGCGTTATCTGTAACTTCATTTAATACCCACTTAATGGAAATAGTCATTAGTTGTATCCTTTCTTTTACAGTTTCACGTTGTCGAAATAATTAGGGATCGGACGTGATATTGCATCCTACACCATGCTTGAATGATTTAATTGGTATGATAGTAATAAATTACATGATTCAACAGCAGAATTTTCCAACATTTTTTAACAGTGTGAGATACTGAGAGCATTTCGATTGAATGAATTAGATATGCGTTCTAGTATTACACGTGTGCAGTCCGGGTTATTTTTGTTTTCTTGTAAAATGTGTAAGTTTTGCTTTCGTGTACAAGCAAAGTCTATGGTGCTGTAACACACATGTTACAGCACCATTGAAAAATCTAATAGGAATTCAAAACTGTTATTATTCCAAAAGATTATCCCGACTCCAATTGTTTTTAAATTATCTACAATTGTGTACAACTTATTTGAAAACTACGTGTTTAAAAAATTATGCAATAATTCACTTGAATTTTTTCTCGTGGGATTGTAATTCATAATAATCTTGAGCCCTCTAAGACATAATTCTTCTCTTGTTTAACCACTAAACGGGAACTCGCACAGCCTTATCTGCCAAAAACTGAAAATTAAGCTTTTTTTTAAATCAAGATGATGCAATGTTGCATCATCCACATATCTGGCCCAATCAGAAAAGTCTTTAATAGAAAACATGTTATTTTAATAGCTTCCTCTTAACCCTGACAATAAATAAAAGATATCTAGGGAGTGAGCAAAGGTCTTTTTTTGTGAAGTCATGTAAACCGTGCATATACAAATGCTATGCTTTGTGTGTTGCTACTTGTTTATTTTATTGCATAGAGAGGCTTTGAAATGATTATGTGTGTGGGTTTTGATAAATACAAATAAAATTAAATTCCCCAAAATTGAGCTACCTGTAATTTTTTTAAAAGAAAAATATTTGCAGACTAGCGTTAAAGTATTAGAATAATATACAAGATGTCCCAAACTTCGAGTACAAATCTGAAGGAAAGGAATAGAACGTAAGGAATCACAATCACATGAAAAACATAGACAGAAATCAATAAGGGGAATTTCTGTACATTACCTTTCAAAACTCAGCAGAAACGGATCAGCAATGGAATGGAAGTTAATTTTTTGAAAAAATATTATATTTATATACATTTTTTGTCAAAATGTCCTTAAAACAATTTTATACATATATTCTAATCTAAGTGACACTAAATAACATCAAAATTATCTATTTATGCGATGTTGCAAATGACTATTCCGAACGTAGTCGGATACCTTAACCCCTTTCAGTGGTCATTTTTTTTATCCAAAGTGTTCCAAAAAAGGCAAATTTTTTTATTACATATTAACTACGAATAATACTTAACAGAATGCGAAAATAGAAGAATTTAGTTTTAATTTTCAATTTTAAAGTTTTCACACTATTTTTTTTATTTTTAGAATTGTGGAACGCGAAAAGGACAAATTTAAAAGAACACTATGCAATTATCTATAAAGAATGGTTTATACACTGCTGGAAAATTGCTAAGGACGGATCACAAATTGCTATGTAGCATAACATTAAGCGAGACATGAGGCCTAGTAGGATGAAATATAGTTGCCACACTGTTCAGACATTAGAATAAAGAATATTTATTGTTCTGGAAAGTACAAAAGCTGTGAAACATCTGAAAGAAAAAAAAAAAAAAGTTCATTTGATCTGCGTACGGAGAAATGGAACAATGCATCTAAAAGTCAGCAGGCACCTTAAAGAACTGTATCAGTACGAGATATGTCCACCGTGGAGTGTGATGCAACATTCCACACGTCGTACCATACTTTGCACAACATTATCCAGCAGCTGTTGAGGCAATTTATCCCATTCCTCTGTGAGTACACGGATGAGGGTGTTCTTGTTTGTCGTAGGATAGTTTGGACCAGCAACTTGCCTCCCAAAGCATCCCCACACATTTTCAATGGGGTTTAGATCTGGAGAACGCGCTGGCCATACGAGACGTTGAATACCCTCGCTGTCTGACAATCCTGAACAGCGAGTGTTCGATGACATGTTGCGTTGTCGTCCATAAAAACAAATTTATCACCGACAGCACCACGGAAAAGACGAACATGAGGAAGTAGAATTTCATCAATGTATCGTTGACCCATCATAGTCCCATTCGCAACCCCATGTAGGCGCGTGCGGCCTTTGATCATGATGCCGGCCCACACCATGATACTGCATGTCGGATATCGGTCCTTTTCCTGGATATTTTCTGGACGATAAGCAGTACCACTCTCGCGCCAGATCAGTTGGCGTCTACAATCCGATGACAGACTGAACCTACCTCTCTCATCTGAGAATAGTACGCATGCCCAGTCCTGTTCAGACCAATTGGGATGCTCACGACACCATTTCAAACGGGCAGTACGGTGCTGTCTGGTCAATGGGACACACACAACAGGTCTGCGTGCGTATAGTCCTCCTCCCCTCAAACGTCTGGCAACAGTTTCTCCGGGAGATCTGCTTTCCTGAGGCAGCAAGAAACTGATTTGCCACCTGCTGAGCTGTGGTGCGCCTGTTTCTTTTGCTGATAGGACGATATACCTGTCTTCTGCAGGCGTCGTACTTCTAACACGACCTCCCCGTGCCATCTACTACACATTACAGTAGTTTTAAATGACTTCCACAACCGTGAAACAACGCTGTGAGCGATGTCGAACTACCTGGCAACATCTGTTATTTTTCGCACTTCTTTGATCTTTCCAATAATTCGGTCACGCATAAAATCATCTATGTGATGTCGGGGAAGACATGCCAAAAATTTTAAGTTCGTCTATTAAATATTTCCTGTAAAACTTTGACTTTAAACAACAACTGTCCGCACGCGTCAAAACCTTTAAAGCTCTTGTGAACGCTATCACGTGATGAACAGACGTGGAAAAAAAATTTGCATACTCATACTTCTTCTTACTAATACCCCGCAAATATTCTAATTTTCCACATTTTGCTTCCTTTCATTTTGTGGTTGCTATGGATGATAGTATTATCCGTCCTTAGCAATTATCCAGCAGTGTATATCTTAAGAGGACACAGTACTATTCAATTCACAAAAATCGGTCAGAAAATTAAATATAATTTTTTTAGCCTAAATTATTTTTTTATATAATTTCTATACTATCACAAAATTTTAAAGCTCCAAGTTTTAAAAATGCACAGATGTGATAACTTTTACGTTCGTTTTTATTCATATTCCAATGGCAAATAAAAACTTTAAGCTGACTTATCTCAGAAAGATAAAATAAATAATTTGTATGGATATAACTAGATAGAAGTAGTATAGATATATAACTATAGATATAATTAGTTTGCTAAGGCCTTTTGTCTATTGTACCTAATACTTAGAAATTTTTTTCACTTGTTACTAATAGTACATGGAACAAAAGTTGGAAAACATTTTTCAATCAAAGAAATTCTTATTTTCCAAAAAAAATAATTTAATTTAGAATTTACACAATTTTTAAGGAATTCAATAAGTACTCATAAAAAGATGTATTCTACGAATACCAATCTTGTTATCACAAAACCCATACCAAATTTTGTTATACCTTAGTTATATGTATTTACAAATCAAATTTCATATATGTACTTAACTTTTTGTAGGGGAGAAGTAGCATTTTAAAATCACTTCATAAGTTTCAAGTGTTTGCCTTGGAAAATTAAATGGTTAGGTTTTTATGAAATTTTAAGCACAGCATCTGTTTTACATCATACATACACATAGGAGGCGAAAAAAAAAAGATACTAAAATCATTCAATTAAAATATTTTGTGTGTTGTTGCTAATGCAACCTGTCTGACGTAGTCAGAACGAGGCCCACGAAATTCATCGTGGCAAGGGGCTAGAAGTACGCCTGTCGTTGGCGTAGGCCTTGAGCTCCATACAGGTGACAGTACGGTTTTAGCTAGTTGAAATTCCCCGGAGACGATAGATGGTGCCACCACATATCTCCATCTCCCCAATTTTGCCATGTAATTGAATGGGAGGGAAATATTCTCCAGTACTCTGCACTCGCGATTCAGTCCACAAGACTTTTGAACCCACTGATTTAACGAGCACGTTCTCCGTGTGCACTTGGAGAGTATTTGGTGGCATCGGGCATCGAACCCAGGCCTTCCGGTCGGGAGTCCGATGCTCTAACCACTAGACTACCCACGGCCCTAAAAACAACAAAAACAACAAAATTTTGTTTAAATCGTACTATCTCCCCATAAAAGAATTTCTCTTATACTCGCAAAAAAAAATTCCCATTCATAACTTTTTTTATTTTTAAGTGTTTGAGGATTTTGTGTGTGCGTGCATATATATATACACACAATTTGAAGCAGGTGTTAAACTAAATCTTACATTGCAAATTTCAATGGGAACAGAGAAAATATTTATCGACATTTTTGGATTATCTTTCTATTTTCATTTCCTCTCTAACAACAAATTGGACATTGCCTAGACAATCTCTGTTTTTATCGAATATTTTCAAACATCTAAATCCCTGCTTTCTATGAAAAATTCCCGCCATAACCACAAAGAAAATCCCGGAGAAGAAGTTTTTAAGTACAGTAGACACATGAATATCTTAAAAATACTAATACTAATAGTCTCACTATAAGAATAAAAAATATGTTCAAATCTAAGAAAGAAAGAAGAAAATATCAGTGACCATACGCTGTACGGGCAAATCAGTTAACAAAAGAACGTCCTGGATTTCGATCATCCTTGAAGGTCCAACGGTTTCATTTCGACACCGTGTTATAAAATAATATATAAAGTAATTGTTGTAACTAAATAATTGCAAGACTACAGTTCAGTAGAGTTAGTTTTAAGACTTTTTAATATGATTTCATGTAGTTATCATATAGTATGACTCTTTACATCATAAAAAAACTGGCGTTGACTTTATGTTTCGTGAATTTTGTTGGACCACTGCGTTGTTGCAAAACATTTCGAGTCGCAAATCTGCCAGGAACATTACTGTTATGTGGTATCCAATCTATGCCATTCCTAGTGGCATATATATATAAGGATTTACTGGAATATTACCAATTACATCTGCGTTAGATTCTTCGCAGTCACTTTCATTCAATCGGATGTCTTCATCGGAATCTGAGTTAGAGCCTATTCATTCTGAGAAAGCTCTCGCAACAAATTAACAATTTCAACAGGGTTTAGACCTTTTCTAGGAGCCATAGTTTCTCTTGGTGCCTGCTATGCACTAAGTTCGAAAATCAAAGGATTTTTTTTATGAGCAGACAAGCAAATACTATGGAACTAAACACTTAGACACAACAATTTTAGTGTAATGGATTCATTTCCACTGTGAACTCAATAACGCTGTATTCTAGGTCAAAAAATGTACGATGGAACTTTGGGAAGTTTGTTTTACTAATAGTGTCTACTTACTGGACTATATTTTGTTGAAAGACAGCTTTTCATAATGATAAATTATCTTAGTGTCGAAATGACACCAGCGGACGTTCTACGTATATTCAGTTGAAAAATCAGTACAAATTAACCTAGAATCACAAAACTTTTTCTGTATAATCACCAGGAAAATGATTAAATGTCACGAAAAATTTTCAAATCTTTGAGGGGGGATGTGGGAAGGAGAACAAAGTAAGCAGTCTCCAGTGTCAAATTGACACCAACGGACGTTCTAGTATTACAGGATTAAAATAGTACATTTTAAAATATATATAATAACATTAACTTCTAATATACAAATGAATTTAGATCGTTTTTGTACATTACTAACTTAAAAATGGCCATTTCCTTAATGAACTAAATTTAAAAATTAAATTATTTTAGTGTTAATGCTCTTCCCGTAATTAGATATAACTTCACTGTGCCTCTTTTTCAATCGCTGCACTTAACTTTAAGCCACGTCTAATAATTATCTAATTTAAAGGGACTGGAAGTCATCACAAAACGGAGCTACTGCCATATTTCATGTTAAAAGTGAGCATCACTCCAATTTATGTAATTAGCCTCTTAAAAGAGCAGCTAACATCCGAATTATGTAGAGGACGGATTCCAATCAGTCATTAAATTTGGATTTAAAGTGGAAGTGAAAGGCGTGATACGAGTAAAAGTAGTTCCCAGTCTAAATGTATGTTTCATGCACTAAAGGAAGCAAATAAAAATAATAAATTCATACTCCAAAAGATTTCCAGATCAACAAAAAGGACAATTTTTATGGTGTTTTACGCTAAAATTCATAGTTTCAAGTTAAACAAAATTAAGGCTTTCGAATTATATTCCTGTTAGTTGAATATTAGAAACCGTCAAAAAAAATTTTTCAGGGAAAACCTTTGAATTTCTTTTTTTTAAATTCTGAACGCAATGCAAATTTTTATAAAAATGAACATTGCTGCTAAATTTAAATTAGCCTATTCCGGCGTATAATGTCACTTCTAACCAAAAACAAATTAATTTAAATTCACAGGTGCGCGTTATACGCCGAATGTAAAAGTAATGTATTCAGAAATAAAGAAAATATAAATATAACAAAACTATACATTTCTACATCAAATATCTTCAGGCAATTCATATCATCAAATTTTGTTTCTTCTTTTCACTGTCACAACTACTCTCTGATCCATAAATAAATAATCCTCTTTTATTCCATCTATGTTGTAAGATGTATATTAGATATATTACTTTCTTTAAATAACATATAACTTCATTCAATACTTGTATTATACACACACACTATACCTAGTATTCAAAAGACAAGAGCATTGCAGATGCATATTTTAGATTCCTTAGTACAAAAACAAGTGTGTGCGTAATACTCCAGAATATATATACTGTAACTAATTAATTATAGTTCAAATTTTCTATATGTGAAGTATATACAATATACATAATCCACTTTAGTAACTTGTCTTACAGACAAAATAAAAAAGAAGTGGAAGATACTCCTAATATCACTAAAACTTCTGTGTGACAAAAGAGATATGCATTTAATAATTAAAATAAATTAACCACTAATAAGCCCAGATGTAAGCTGCCGACAACCTTAAACATTTCTTGCTCTCATTTTCCATCTTTTCAAAAAATGCAACTCAAAGGACTTTTTTTATTTACATAACCCGAAACCTTATTAAAAATGAGATGTTCAAAACCTACCACTATTCATAATTTTACATAAGTCATTTGATTCAGAATAAAATATCTACTGTAAATTGCATCAATCTCAATAAATTCATTACAATGGTATTTCGACAATATGCATAGTTATAAGAAGTACAGATTAAATTTTGAAATTATTATATTTTTTCAGTTCTTTTATCCGTAGTTTTATCTCACCGCATTTATATATTGTTATAAATGCTTGAACAAGATCAAGATATTGAACTTGAATCTTTAGATCTAACTCAATAGAAAAAAACGAATGACGGTGAAGCGAATTTGATGAAAGACATCCTTTCAATTGAAAAAGGGTTGCAAATGAGCTCCAACTCCAACGATGAGAGTATTTTTCAAAAAAAAAAGAGAAAAAAAAAAAATTATTAGTACGGAAATTTTACTTCAGAGAAAAAATCTTTGTGTCAGCGGACTACTTTGTAAGACTTTATGAAACCTTCATCAAAATAGCTTCGGTTTGAGATTTTGTGTTTGTACGTAGTAGGACTCAAAAGTTCCCACACACAAACCGAGTCTAAAAATTTAACAATATTACCAGTTAAGTTGCTGAAATACATCCTCCTTCGAAATAAGACTTTTGGGCAACAGCACTTGTAAATTTCATCGAAACATTTCTGGAATCCATTTTTAGCCATGTGCTTTAATTTAGCATGCAATGCATTTTTAACTTCAATTGTAGATATAAATTGATGACCCCACAAGCGACGTGCCAGCACAAGAAATATTCTGAAGTTTCAGGAAGCAAAATCAGGGGAGTTAGAAGGATGTTTTCGTTTTCACCCCGTCGTTGTTTGAAGCATGTTCTTACGTACTGCCCCAGAAAACGCTTCAATGTTTTCAGCAGTGCGGGAAGTCTGTGGACATTCATAGCTTTTGTCGTCTTTGAAATTTTCCCTGCCTTCTCTGAAACGTCGATTCCACTCAAAATCTTACGTTCATGGTAATGTATCAATGCCTTATGCAGGCTTCAACATTCCAATAGTCTTCATAGCACTCATTTTCAAGCAAACACAAAATTAGATGTTAATTCTCTGCTCAATAAACGCAGTTTCTTTCAATCATCAGCGACTAAATGCATCCACAAAATACGATGCCGTGGCAAGCCATCGACCACGTGATTTGTTAAAACTTTTTGGAAAAATGGAAGAATGTAGTGACACAAAAAGGTTATAGTACTTACTCTACTGCAAAAAGTTTTCGCGTTACAGGCTCAGTCTAGGACAGCGTTTCTCAAACTGTGGGGCGCGCCCCCTAAGGGGGCTTGATAACTCTACATGGGGCACGAGCATATTGAAGAGTCGATAACAAAAGATTATTTTAAAAAATTATTAATTTACTGAAAGTAAACAAACAGAATACATTCTGACATAATAAAAAATAAAATACTCAATTATACTGATATAAAAAACTTATAAATATATCAGTGCTGTACAAAGTATTTTATAACTAACTTTACAATATTAAGAGTTAAGAACAGTTTTTACAATTACCAATGACCTCATGAGCTTGTGATTGATAAAATTATATACAAAAATTAACACTTATCTTGATAATTTATACGATTTATAATTAACTTCTTAACTGCCGAATAAAAGTTACGTGATTTTCTCCCCAATATCATTGTTTTCTACGTAGATACACGCATGTGATGTATTGGAGGGAGGGGGAGGGAAGAAATAAGTAAGCAAATTCTCTGAATTAAGTAAATCCTTCGCAAACACTGTCAAGGTCCTTTTATTGCATTCCAAACCCTTCGGAATAATTTTATAGATAGCAGTGCTCAGAGAAGATTGTACTTCTGAAAGACGTATATATACGTCAGGGGAAATTAACGTCTTGGCTGAGTGATCTTTTTATATTCGCTGGTGACCTTTAAGAGGTTAAAATCGTATTGTAGCTTTAAAGTTAAGGTATAGTGTTGTTGAATTCAATACATTGTCATTGCCTGGAAAGGGGGCTCGATGAAACTTTGAATGGATATTGTGTCGTAGATATTGAAAGTTTGAGTAGCACTGGTCTATGAACTTTTGAATCCTCTACCTCGTATTATTTAAGAATTTATTAAACATTTATTTTCTAAATTATTATTTACTTTCGTCTTCGACACTAAATAAAAATTATTAGCAAGTATTTTTATTTGAAATTACACCCCGACTTACGCGGTTATCATTCAGTCCCACCTAACGCGTAAGTTCGAGTACTTGAGAATGTTTACAATAAATATCTCTGCGAAGCAATTAATATTCAACTAATAAAGTGACGAGCAATATGAAACCTATTATCCCATTAACGGGAAGGAAGTTCTAAAATAGGCACAAGTAACCTGTTTCAATATGTAACATGAGAGAACCTATGTTGATTTAAATGTAAGATTTAAATTTCAGCATCCTAAATGGTACAGGAACCGTAACAGACCGAAAGGGAGTACTATGATTTGAATTCCTTTAAGAATTAAAACTTGTGAATTCCACCGTAATTATTAAACTATAATTTAATTTCGTCTTAGGAGAAAGTAGCATTTTCACTTTGATTTAGATAATAACCAAGCCTGCAGTTAATGTACATAGTGGATATATTGGATATAGTGGCTTATACGTGGATATACGTCAGTTTCTCTTAAATCTAAAAGTATTTTTGTAAGTATCGTTCTTCAAATTGTTACAACTTTGCGTGGAATAAAATTAGCCAATGGCTCTAATTATTTGGATAGTAATAGATTAATTAACAAATAATTCAAGAACAAATGACTATATGAAGACAAATCGACGTATACACAACGCAATATTATAACGGATCATTTAAGGTATCCGACTACGTTCGGAACCGTGATTTTTCAAAAGCGTATAAATGGATAATATTTATGATATTTTGTGTCACTTAGATTAGAAAATGTACATAAAATTGCTTTAAGAATGGTATTACAATAAAAAGTATTTAAGTACAATATTTTGACAAAAAATGAACATAGAACAAACAATTTTCAAAATATTCTCCTTTTGTGAAAAATGCTTCTATTATAATAATATTTTGTCTGTATATAGCTCAAACCTCTGTACAGAGGCTTAACTAGAAGTTTTGAAATATATCACTTAGAAGTTGGTTTGTCCATGTTTTACGACAACAGAGCAGAGAAATGTTAAGAAAAAAATGCCGATAATTACTTAAACTGGTTATAACTCTGAAAATAATGAAAATTTTTAAAAAAAATATAGTTGATCCTCTGTACAGAGGTCTGAGATATATTGAGGCAAAATATTATTATAATCGAAGCATTTTTCCCAAAAGGAGAACATATTGAAAAAGGGTTATTCTAAGTTAATTTTTTGCCGAAATTTTGCATTTAAACAATTTTTTTGGTCAAAATGTCCTTAAAACAATTGTATACATGTATTATAATCTAAGTGACACTAAATATAACGAAAAGTATCCATTTATGAATTTTTTTAAAATCACGGTGCCGAACGTAGTCGGATACCTTGAAGTAGTTGAAAATGCACTTTTGTTACAAACAAGTCTTGTAGTGCTTCAGGAACGGCTCTCTAGAAGAATTTCAACAGCAGAAATTCAAGCACAGATAGTCTTTCTCTTACTGCAGACCACGCACAAGTAGATTCTGAACTCGACTAACTTTCTTCTGAACTTCAAAGACTTTTATAAATTTTCTTGGAAATTTACAGGAGGATCAATTCCACAGACTTCTCGGTAGTTTCTTGGCAATATCGTCTTTCACCAAATTTTTTACAAAAGACAATAAAGTCAAAATTCTGGTAATCATGACCACAACCTCTAGGATTTTCATAATCTTATTCAAGTTCATGGTAGGAAGCGAACTTCTCTGCAGAGCATAATTTTCCCTAAGAAGAGTGTTATTGCGGAGCGATAAACGTACGTGGTGTGTTTCAGTTTCAAAGGAATTTATGTATTACAAGTAATATAGAAAATAAATTTAAAGCGAATTCCTACTTCGTCAGAAAAATGTACTGGCACCATCTGTTGGAGCTTGTTTCGAACTTGACAGAAATAACGCAAAAACATTTAAAATTAAAAAAGGAAATTTAATTAATGAATTAATGTATTAACATCAAATGTCATCCACTGCAAGTTTTAAAAAATGGATTTGAACTTGAATGAATGAATAGAAAGTATTTTATTAATGAATGAAAATTTGAAAATATATATATATATATATATAAGCCCCACTTTTATATACACTTTTACAGTAATTACTTTTATATAAATTTTTTTACATATAAGCTGTTCTAAGTCAGCAATGTTTATAATACTGTAGCATCCATTTTCTTATAATTTAAACCCTATTATACATTTAATTTTTCATCTATCCTTAATGTCTGGTTATTTTACAATCTCAATTTTTTTTTCTGTTTTGCTTCATGAATATCATCTTTCATTAGTAGAGAATTTAGACTATACCTGTATAACAATGTTACTCAAGCTGTGGGGCGTGGCCCCCTGGAGGGCATGATAACCTTACAAAGGGGCGCGAGCATATCGAAAATAAATGATTTACAAAAAAAATTAACAATTATGAAGTAAAACAAAATATTTTCTGACGTAATAAAAAATACACATGTACAGCGATGCAATTTATATATATATGGCAATATCAGAAATTAAAGCTCATTAGCTATCTTTGATCCCATAACGAAAAAAAAAAACAACATTTAGTTCGATTTGCTGTAATCCCACTATGAGAGATTTTTCTATTAGGTTTTCTTTTTAAACCTAAAATACTAATTTTTCTGAGAAAAAAAACAAAACCCAAATTCAGAATCCAAAAAAATTTTAGAAAGATAAAAAACTCATCACTGTTATTTGCTGATCAAGTGTTTGGCCTTCGAACTGACTGGTATGGTTAGTTCCGTCCCCTCTCTTATGTGTCTGTTTTTCATTTAGGAGGTTGTAAATAATGTATTTCTGTTGGGCATTTTTCTATGTAAAATAGTTTTGTGATATTTAGGTCGACCATCCGGTATAGGGGTTAGCGACGCTAACTGCTGTGCAGTAAGGTCTGGATTCGAATCCCGGTAAAGACATGGATGTTTGTAAATGTATAGTGCCTTCGCGGTGTGGGGGTACTCTAAACAGCCATCGAGCCGCAAGTCCTATCGTGAGGTTGATGGCAGGGGATGAGAGGTGGAAAACCCCTGACCCTCACCCAGGGTGTTCTCCCTCAAAATTGGGGTGGTACCGAGCTAAATCGTACTGACACCTGTATGGTTCTCAAGGCAAAAGCCAATGACAGACGTACATCTAGCCCCTTGCCATAATGAATTTCGGGAGCCTCGATTTGACTACGTCAGATAGGAGGCTTTAGCAATAACAACAACAATAATATTTGGTACAGTACAGAGAGAACTTTGAAGGATTATTTGGCCAAGATTTATTTTTATGAGTATCTTCAAATATATAAAGCATAATGAAAAAGATAATTCGTTTCCCAAAACATAACATGAAGTACATGATCCTTTCTAGAATATTCACATTTTTATACTTAATACACTTTTACCCGGGAGCGGTCACGCGGGGCATCTGAAATCTATATTGAAGGAAGGGCAAACTGATCAAGCAAGGGAAGAGCCTGTGGAAATATGCATATTAATCATGATAGCCAAAGTTAATTTGAGGAAAGCGATGAACATAAAACGAAAGGAAAATTTTAAAATGCTTGCTAAAGAACTCCATTGACTAAAATGAGAAGCCGTAAGTGCACCACAAGGTACACTTCGCTGTGTCAAAAAGACACAAGCAAAAAAAGTTCAACATGCTATTTTTCGATTTTCAAAGAACAGTAAAACTACAACAACTTAAACAAAATAGGAGAGTTTAACCTGTAAATAACATTTCTGTAATATTAGTGAAAACTGGATGTGATTTGTGTGCTTTTCTATAGGTCATGCACATTTGAATCATTTTAGAGTTCAGTTTTATTTGATTTTTTCCCAAATTATCAAAAAAAAAAAACTGAAAAGTCCCTGAAAGTAGGTAAGTATATACTTTCTCTTAATTAAATTATTCACTGGAATTACGATTTTTATCGTGTTAAATAAAAATCATTATAAAAAAGGATTAGGGGGACTGAGTCACCCCGCGCGACCGTTAGTATCGAGTGCGCGCCCCTGCTCCCGGGTTAAGACATATTAAAGTCTTCTCGCTTTAAATATTAAAAATAATGCAATTATTCTTTATCGGAATTTTATATCATTTTTCATTATTTAATATTAATTCAAAATGCTAATTCTGTGAGTCTTAAAATTACAGTTCATTTAAAACTAGTTCCTATATGAGCATTCATTTAAAAAAATGATTTTACATTTTTGTTTTCATTGTCGCGTGCACTTGGTTTTGTTGTTTCTAATGTCACCTGCCTGACGAAGTCAGATCGAGGCCCACGACATTCATCGTGGCATAGGGTACGCCTGTCGTTGGCCTTGAGCACCATACAGGTGTCAGTACGATTTAGCTCGGCGAAATTCCCCGAAGGGACGATAGATGGCGACACCAACTCCATCTCCACCTCCACAATTTCTGCATGGAATACTGACGGAGAGGGAAATATTCTCCAGTCCCTGCGCTCGTGACTCAGCCTACAAGACTACCAACCCACTAATTTAACAAGCACGTACTCCATTTGCGGCGGCATCGGGCATCGAACCCAGGCCTTCCGTTCTGGAGTCCGATGCTCTAACCACTAGGCTATCCACTTCGGTCCACATTTGGTTTTACTCTCTTTATAATTCAGCTATTATATCAAGAATAATGTTTTGTTCTTTTAAAAATGAACTCGTGCGAACAGCGGATACTTCAGCCGGTTTACTTTTAATGAATCAGTAATACACGAGGTATTTTATAACTAATTTATTAATACTAAATTAAGAACAAGTTTAATAATTATTAGGGACTTCCATGGGCTTGTCTTGTAGAGGAAAGATTTTCAAAGGAAGGTTTAATATCAGAAATTGACACTTTGAGTTATTTTTCTATATTTAGCTGAGATCTATGTTTTGTGTTCAAAGCATCCACCGTAGAAAATCCGGTTTAACAAATGTAGGATGTTGAAAATGGTAATAGTATACGAAGTGCTTTTGTTTTCAGTACAGATAATTCCTCATCCACCTCTACCCAAAATTCATAGAGCTATTTATTTCAAAATCTCCTTTTAATTTTGCCACTGAATGTGAAATCTATGAAGATGTCTTCTTCGGCAATTGAAAGCCCTTTTGAAGTATAGTGAAATGGATCTCTAACCCAGTCGTAACTTTATATCAAGTTGTCCTCGGCAAGAAAATACTTTTTAAAATTCTATGCCAACATGCCAAATGATTTTCCATGGTTTTAAAAACAACTTCCACATGTGTTGTTCTTCAGATTTGTAAGTTTTAACACATACAAAGTATGCATGTAGCTATTACACAAAGTTTTTCTCTGCATTTACTTCAGTAATAGTAAATCCAAAATTTAAGTATTCTTGAGAATGTTTTCTTGATTTAATTTTCGGAACCGTGATCGTCTGTGTACTTGTTGATACTTCATTATCATCGAATGGCGTATGCTACTTCGGCTTGAGTCTGGCCCCCTACTAACCTACCAACAACTCTCCAAGCTTCTGATTCGGTTAAATGACTTCGCTGAGACATCGTACTGATCGAAACAAAGCAGTCACTGAATGCCGATCATCCTTGTCTTCATTTCAGTTGATAGTCAAATTTCATTCGCTGCCGCTGAAGCGACGTTTTCGACGTCGAACTCAAAATTAGCATACTCAACAGTTTGAAAATCAGAAAAAATTGCATTTGTGATTCTCTTCTTCCATTTTCGGCAAAAAAAAAAAACTTCGCTTATTTCTTTATTTTACGTAAAACTTACAATATCTTTTAATTGTTTTGAGCAGTGTATATATACATATATGTTTCAGAGCCATAAGCTAGTTCTTTCCATATTATTCAGAATCCTTTAATTTCATTAGGTATATCATGTCTGTCAAATAAACAGTATTCGATCTATGTAGAAGACTAATTTTTCTTAGCCTCATATCTTTTTTTTTATTTTTGAAATTATCTTTTTACGGATATAACAAGCACCTGTAAATTTCGATCTTATTTTTTTGTATTAAAAGTGCACGTTATACGCCGAATTTTACGGTACTTGTTTATAAATTGTTATTATTTCATTATGTTCATTTCCTCATGTTGTTATATTTTCAATACAAATAAACCAAATTATAGACTTCGCACATGCAATTACTATTCTACTAGAACCATCAAAGGATTTTCTCCGATCATTTTAATTTTTCTTAGATACGTTCTAATATGTAAATGCTAAATTATCTTGAATAAATATAGAGAGAGAAAAAAAGTTTTTGAAGAAAGGAGCTTGTATGACAATAATTTGATTTTTCAGAGACCATACGATTCAGAATACTCGTCCTTCCTGAAACTTTGGCCATATATAATACTTTAAGGGATGTTATAAAAAATCACAAAGAAATATGAAAGCAGACGATAATTTATTAGGTTCATTACTATAATTTTTGATGGCTAATGTAATTATGTTTCTAAAATCTTATTCAAAAAAGAAAAAAAGCACGCGTAGAGAAGACACTAAGAGACAAATCAATTCACCATAGATAAAGAAATTTATTTACAGGGAATAGAATCATCAGTAACAATTCAAATTAAGATCAGAATATTATACAGATATTTTAGAAAAAGCCATGTTCGAAATTGTCGTAAATTTCCTTGAAAATACACTAGTTTATCCAAGCCAAATGTCCAAACCGTTTGTTGTTCTTTTCTTAGCAAGATTATATCTTATAAAAAATTTATAGCTGATAATATTATTAAGCAGCTTTCAAAATTCGTAACAATATGCAGATATCCTGATCGAAAAGAAAGTTTTCCACGATGCAGTTCCAAAAATTCATCTGTTCCGAAGAGTACTTGAAAATCATTGAAATTTTCCAGAGGCAGCAGTAGTTAACAAATATTGAATACATTCCAGTAGATAAATGTCTAAGAAGTCCAGAAGTCATGTTGGGTATTGATGATTTAAAGATGCAAGAGAATTAAAGGCATCGTATAGATGAAGATTGTATAATATTGATGTGTGATAAAGAAAAACGGAGATTTTACTTAGGAGCCACACCACACCAACGGGAGGACATTTCCGCTCTCGACAGATTTAACGTGCATCACTGCTCAACACGGCGGGTCTTTAGTGTTACTGGGCTCGAACCCATGATATGCCTGTCATGATCCGGTACCTTGATCACTGGAATACCGCAGCCCACCCATAGTTTGAGAAACGCTGTCAGAGTCTTCTAAGCAAGAAATATATAGGGTGTTTTTTTCCAGGTATAGAAGTTTAAGTTGGTATTTCTTTCCAAGATGGCGACCGATTTAACAGCTGTCAAGTGATTTATTCTCAGTTTGGTTTGGCAATTCATCAAAACGATCATCAAGCAAGGCGTAGATTCGTTGAATGGGCCCAAAACGAGATTGCTGTTGTTCCCGATTTTCATAAGCGAATTTTGTTTAGCGATGAAGCGCACTTCTGGTTGAATGGCTACGTCAACAAACAAAACTGCCGCATTTGGAGTGAAGCTAATCCACAAGTGTATGTTGAAACACCGTTACATCCAGAAAAACTGATAGTTTGGTGCGCTTTATGGGCTGGTGGAATCACTGGTCCGTACTTCTTCAAAAACGATGAAGGCCACAACGTTACAATCAATGGTGATCGGTATAGAGCCATGATTACTAACTTTTTCGTTCCTGAATTGAACAATCATGATGTCCAGGAGCTGTGGTTCCAACAAGACGGCGCAACACGTCAGACAGTTCGTGTCACAATCGATTTATTGAAAGACACGTTTGGTGACCACCTAATTTCACGTTTTCGACATGTGAATTGGCCTCCAAGATCTTGCGATTTAACACCGCTAGACTATTTTCTGTGGGGCTATGTAAAGTCATTGGTCTATGCGGATAAGCCACAAACGCTTGACCATTTGGAAGACAACATTCGCCGTGTTATTGCCGATATACGGCCACAAATGTTGGAAAAAGTCATCGAAAATTGGACGTCCAGATTGCACTGCATCCGAGCCAGCCGTGGCAGTCATATGCCAGAAATCATACTTAAAATGTAATGCTACAAGATTATCTTTCGAATAAAAAACATTTCGTGTCAATCGAATAATACATCGTTGTTTTATTGCAATTTAAAGTTCTATACCTCTAAAAAAACACTCTTTAGAAGACTGCAAATCACTACAGCATGTAGCAGTGCATTATATATTTCAACATCTTATTTTTATAAATCTATTGCAAATAAACCTTAAAAATAATCAACCATTAATAACTTAAATTATTTTGGTATAAATAAATGCTTTATTTTTTTCCAAAATTACCATTGTCATTTCTCGAAGTTTTTAAAGTAAGAAATGTGATGCCTACCTTTATAGTAGCCTGAAAATTATTAAAACTAATAACGATTTCTCTATGATGATTTATAGCTATATTTTCAAAAACATAGAGTCTATATCTTATTGTTTCAACTTATTTGAAATTAGAACTCTTCATATACTTGTACTGAGACATAATATACATTTATTATCATTAAGAATGTTAATATTATTTATTATGATATATTCCGTCAAATGGAATTCTAAAAAATTCCTGTTTTCTAAGATTATCTTGCTTACGTGGAATTTATCCGCTATACATGCTTCGATTTCATCTCTCATTACAGTTCATCCTTCATTTCAAAAGCTTATATAGCTTCATCCGAAGAAACCCAATTCTATTTCCATTTAATAAGTTCTTATCCCAAATATTATTAAGATAGCATTGGTGTAATGAAATACTCTCGTATTGGTATACTAGGAATTTCCTGTTTATTCGTATCTTACGACAAATAGAAGGAATATGAAAAACATTTGATCAGGAAATGAATATTTTGTTAAAGGTTGAAATATGCTGTGAGGTGGATAATATGAAAAACTTAAATTTTTTTTGTTTCATATATTTTTTGTTATTTGGAGATCACAATTGATTTATTAAAAAAGTCCTGAAATACTTTCAAAACGATGAGAGAGACCAATATAATTTGAGATACTAATTTCGTGTCTAATATTTTTTATTATAAATATGAAAACTTTCAAACAAAGATTAGTATATTTATGTCATTTCATACATTGCATGAAAAATTAAAAATGGTCTGTAATTGATGAAAATATTAAAACAAAATATTTTAATCATACTATCATAGATGCAACAAATGAATTTATTAGTAATGTTAAAATGAATTTGAAAATAAAATTTCATTATATGTTTGACGCGAAAAACACAAGCAGAGTAATATCTGAATTGGAAATCATGATAATATATTTCCTAAAATATACAACACACTCTAACCTCTTTTTCAAATTTAATTTAAAAATATTAAATATTTTTTTTAGTTTATATTACAGATTTTAACTGAATTTTTATTCTATTCTTCCAATATTAAATATTCAGTCTTTTTTTCTTTCGATAAAATGTTCTATGGAAACCCTAATTTTTCTCAAGCTTAAAATATTTTTTAAAGCATTATACCTAGAAAGTCTTATAAAATGCCATGCACTCTGAAAGGTTGTTTGTCTGCCTTTGGCATAGTTTGTGTCTTCGAATATTTTACGTGACTTAAACAATTCAATTTGCTATTAGCCAGTAACAATTAAATTCGTCAGTTATCTCCATGATACTAGGCTTTGCGTTTGTTAAACTATTCTTCTTTACTTAATTTCTAAACTAATCTGGAGGAAGTTCTGTTTAAAGTATAAAATTCCTGCTTAGTTATCGTATTGATATATATTTTTCAGTAATTTAAGAAAGAGGTAAATAGGATTATATTGTAAAATGTAAGATCGAGAGAGAGAGAGAGATCTTAAAATAAGATAAAACAGCACCGGGGAAGATTTTGCAGCACATTTTTCTTGGATCCTTTGATTTAATTGCTTACTAATGCCGCAATTTAAAATAAAATGAGGATTAGAGGCAATTAACAGTGTATTTTTAAACCTCTGTCGAATGATGACAAATGAGCTGAAACTGCTATCTCCAAGATTTCACAGTCTAAAATGAAGGCCTTTGAGCCTCAAGAAATTTAACATGCATCAGACTCTATACAAGTGAGACTAAAGTGGCTGTAGAATTCGAACGGTATGACTCGATAGAATTAACGCCTGCTAAGAGTTCATAATTTTTTTTCAAATTTTGTAAGTAGAACAACAATTGTAAATATAATGTTGGATTTGAATTCAATGTTGAACACCTTATTGCATTTATCATGTGACTTTTATAGATTTAGACAATTCACTAGACTTGTTAAAAATAATATTAAAGGGCTATTCGCGACCAATCCGACAAATTTGTAGGGCGTACAGAGATTATTAGGAGTCACATACAAATGCAGTGACACATATACCATAGAAGCACAAAAAAATAACAGAAACAGCAACATATTAATGGGACATAAAGCATCTTAATGCAAGGTTGTACTAGAACAGGTGTTCGAAGTTACGACCAGAAGTCTCTGGCAGGCCTAACAGAAGCGTTGCATGGAACTCCTTAAGTTTTTAAAGATTTCCGTTATGTTACGTATCCTCCCAGGAGCTACAGCTATTCGAACAATGGAATTCGTACGAATTCCTTCAACTGAAGGAATTCGTACACCAAACTCATCATGTGACCAGGGCCAGACACTCGTGACCTTCTGTTTAGACTTACAAAGGTCGTGTAATGTGAAACATGCCTGTTCGGGTAACCTTTCTGATACAGTCGCTGAGAAGTATGCCCATAACAATCAGCAGCTCCATCCGCAATCAGTTTGTTGACCAATTCTTTATTTAAATATGAGATCATCCAACTACCTCGGGAATGGGATCGGAAATGACAACTTTAAGCAGGTTGTGTTTTTACGAATTTTTCCGTTAGAGGAATCTTCCAGAACATAAGGAATTCCATGCAGTGTCGCTGTCAGGCCTGTCAGACGATTTCTTGCCATAATTTTGAACGCATGTTGAAAGACAAATTTTCAATAAATGTTTTATTTCCCCTTAGTGTTTTGTTGCCTGTGTGTTTGTAGTGTTTTGTGCTATTTTTCTCTGCTTCTTTTCACCATAACTCGCCGCCTCGCGTTGCCACCCCTAAATTCCTATGTCATTCTGAGTTACCTCTGTACTCCCTACACACTCTGCAAGTTTGTCGGTCTAGTAAGTGAATCACCCTGTATATAAAACACTTCATTTTATTAAAACTATATTTATTTTTAATTTAAAAATTATTTTAATGTATATCTTTTATAAATAATTTAATATTTTCCTTCTTTTTGTAAAAGTAAAACAAAGCTATTTTATTTTTAATGAACTGAGTGACACACTACATAGACTATATCAATGAGCTTCTGTGAACGAGAAAGAACGATATAATGCACTTGCCATGTCTATCCCAACACAACCTTACAAGAGAGGGAATATAAAGAAATATCCCTTCTTAGCTTTTAGTTGTTACAGCAAATAACTTTTGACGCACCCCTCGCAATTTCGATTTCTCTGTCAAAGTGCACCTAAGTTCCCCATGACTCTAGAATCCTAGATAAGTTCCTTCTATTCCCTGGATGATCATCAAATGTCTGAACACGTTATGAAAATGAATCATTTGGAATTAACAAACTTTTTCCCTTCAAGTGAGAAATAACTGGAACCCCCAACTCGTGTAATATTTATTGGTTTTGCTTTTTTTTATAACTTAAAGCTACTCGACCTGAAGGCAGCAATACCTGAGGATAAGTGACATCATCAGAGTTTTTTCAATTTTTTTCACGCCAAAGAACGCGAATAGTGTGCCAAATAGTAATTTGATTGTTGTATAATTTTGTGGTGGTTTTGGTCTAACAAGGGAAGGGCAAGACTAAGGAAATTCCTTTGGGGTCAAGATGTAATTCCACCGAATGACTAGTCAATTCGGAAAAAATAGCCTTCGAAATTCAAGCTTAGCTTTTATACAATTAAGTTTCAATTTCCTCCAACGATTACTTAGCCTGGTTGGTATATCGTCTGCATACTATGTCCAAATTTAGGGTTCGATTAATCGATCAGCTTTTTTTTTTCATTTCTTTTAATCATTTTTAAAATTAAATAAACTTATTTATGAAAGGTTTATTTAATACTAAATGATATTTTGTATAATTATTTTGTATTTTATAAAGTAAAAAAATACTGTAATTATATAAATATTTATATTAAATTTTATATAAATATATTTTATATTAATAAATAATATTTATAATAAAATATTTAATAAATATTAAATAATATTATACATATCATTTATACATTTTTATTCCTTTAAAGCCAATGCCGGAAGTTTGTGGTGGAACACTTCCCATTCCAGAGGAGGAAGTAGCAAAATGTTTTTGATTAGTTTCTCCAGTATCATTGGGATCAGTATAGTGTTAATGAGCAGATGATAATAGTATTTAAAGTAAAAGTATTTCGTTTCTTAAAAAGATAAGAATATGTAACCCACACCATCTTGCAAGTTGGCTCTTAAGAGGATTTGCTACCCTTAAAATGACCAAAGTATTGTTTTTTTTATTTAGCCATAAGCTTCGTATTATTATTTTCGATATACCATTTTTGTTTGCCTGAAAATTAGAAGTTGGGAAAACATCAATTGAACAAGTAACATAAAAAAAATTAAGCCAATTCCTAGAAAGATCAACAAAGAAAATTTTTATTTTAGCTACTTTTTATTAAATAGCTGCAATTAATATAAATATGTATATATTTACATATGACAGAATTACAACATTATAAGTGGCAGTTAATTTTTATTAATTATCATTATCGTATTGTCATCCAAAAATATCGTGTATATAAAATTTCAGTTCAACTGAATATTTTAAAACGTGAGAGAAAAAAAACCTTTGCAAGTTTTGACACAAGTCGCCAAAAGGGTCGCTAAGTCGCCAAAAATGATGCCTACGTAGCTGTATTTGTAATTTTTTAAATAATTAGTTTTAATCAATTAATTTTTATGAATTATAATTAAATTATTGTATTGACATCCAAAATAATCATGTATATAAAATTTCAACTCAATTGAGCGCTTTAAAATGTATTTTATTAACGATTGAAAATTCCACTAAGATAAATTAATAAATTAATATATAGAGAGTGTGAGCTATAATAATAGAAATTGAAAAATGTAAATAAACAAATTAGGCAATCCAACCACACACCCTTTTTTAGACAAAAAAGCTTTTTTAAGAATAGAAATAACTATAAAAATGGAAGGTGCTACATATAAAGTAAAATATTTCTGAGGTATTAAAATAATGCAATTTTTTCTTTTTGAAATGTGCGTTGTAAAATTTTTTAACTAAGGCATTTTATATTAATAATTTCCTAAATAAATTTTTATTCGTGATATATTTTTCATACAAGTATCATATTTCAACATTATGTAAAGCAAAAATTTTCAAATTTTTGTCATGAAAGAAAAAAAAAATTTTTACAATTTCCCTGTTTTTTTTGGGGGGTGTTTTTTTTTTTTTTTTTGCACAATTAATACTCTCTACAAAGAGATAATTCATAAAAAATAAGGGTTGGAATAATAGGAAAATGCAACTGTTTTTAAGAAACAAATATTTCAAATGCTTTTAAGAGGTATTTTAAGTTTATTTAAGCTTATAATAATTATTTTTTCAGATTTATAAACTTAAAAATGGTTTTTCTCACTTTGTGCTTTTTCGATACTTTTGCACATTCAAAATGCTACTCCTTCCACAATTAGTTACTAATCACTTCATTTTTTTCCTGTGTGTTACGTATAATGCAAGTAATAGAATTAGGGATCTATTTTGCTGTAAACTGAATACTTTTTTACAAAAAGAATTAAAATGTAGATTATATTAACTTTATAGTAGAATTGTTGCATTCAAATCAACATTTTATATTTGTTTTCTTACCAAGACTAATTAAGTTCTTGCAAAATCAATCTCTAAAGTTGTTTTAAGCGTCCTTAAGAATATTACCAAAAATTTTCAGATAAAAAAAATTAATAATTACAAAGGCAATAACATTTAAATATTTTTCCCAAGTTTTCTTAAAAAGTTTTAGTTTTTAAAATTGTGTGAATAATATGTGCAAAATTTGATCTCGTGTCATTTTCTTGAACAGAAACATTTTTCAAAGGGTACCGAGCCCCCCTAAAGGGTTATATTAATGTGCATGGTTATTAAAAAGTGTAGACGAATAATTTTACTTATTATTACATACATTATTAAAATATATATTCTTTACCTTAGTCTTTTGCTTGTATGGGCTTTTAAATTCAGCACTAAATTTGTTTTTAAATCAATCGAATGGTTAAAATTACTTTGATAATGAGTCAGGTTTGATAATGATTGTCATAAGAAGTTGAAAATGTTCAGTTGGCACGATAGGTATTGGCCAAAAATTAGATATAGGAAAACGTATTGCATACCTTTCTTATGCTTTTGTTAAAAGTCATTACAGAAGTACACTAATAAACAATACATAAAAAAATGTAATTTGTTTACGTTCACAAGCAGAAAATCTCATCAAAATTGCACTTGACAAGTTTTCGTAAACAAACCAATAGATGATAAAGGCACGCAAATATTCGATCAAGAATGGAAGTGTGCTTGATAAAATGTAATAGACTTTAAAGTATATATTTATAAAAAGTGTAGGACACTTCGATTTCTCTTAATGTAGTCATTTCAAAAGAAAATTATAGACTGGAAGAAGGTTATATAGGGAAAAACTGCCCAAATGTGTTCTAAACTTGGTCTTATCATGCACATTTTACTTAAGTAAATTTTTAAACCATAATTATTCAGTTAAATAGATTATTCTTATATCAGTTTTAATATCCGTACATATAATAATTTATTAACGATTTCGAGAGCCTGGGGTGACTGTGCGCCTCATGCGACCGCTCCTATTTTAAAAGTGTATTCAATATAAAAATACCGATGTTGGTTCTATAAAATAATTGTGTAAAACGTTTTTCATTATAAAGTATATGTTTTAGAATACTCATAAAAATACATCTTGGCTAAATAATCCTTCAAAGGGCTCAATGTGTTATCCATATACCATAGAACTCATTCACATGGAAAAAAAGCAACAGAAAAAATATTATTTACAACTTTCCTAAAAGAAAAAGAGACGGAGTGAAATATACCAGTAAGTTTGAAAGTCAAATATATGATAATCAAAAGTAGTATTTTAGGGGTTACAATAAACGTAATAAAAAGTCTCTCATCTTGGGATTACAGCAAAGCAAACAAAATGTATTTTTTTATTTGGTTATAGGATCAAAGACAGCTAATGAGTGTTTGAAATGGAGTTTTTTATTTTTGATGATCACCAGATGATACATATAAATTATATAAGTGTAAATGTGTATTTTTATTATGTTAGAAAGCATTTTGTTTTACTGCATTCCAAAAAAATTATTTTTTAAACCTTTTATTTTCAATATGCTCACGCCCCCCTCATAGGATTATCGCCCCCAGCGGGACGTGCCCCACAGTTTGAGAAATGCAGGTTTAATATTATAACTCTTCGGTCAATGACTGAACATCGCAGGTGAAAAGGGTTAAATGTTTTAATACATTTGCTTCTAAAAATATTACTCTATCTCATCTGCTATCTGCTCAAACAGTACTAATTATTTGCTTTCAATTCTGTATGAGCTCATAACACACTCATTACTCATCTTGGGTGTTAAGTGAAAAATATAAGCTTCTTAAGTGAGTGCTCTTAAAAAATAAACTCGTAAAAAGATCATTAAAATATAGGGAGGACTGCAAGTCCTGAAGTATGTGGGAGTGTTTCCAGTAAATACGTAAAGAAAAGAACAAACCTCTGTAGATGATGTAGTAAGAAAAAGTAAGTTTATAACGAGAACACATTCTTTTAAGTTGATGAAGACTTAAAAATCCTCATTTAATCAGTTTTAAAATGCCTAAATCTATGTAATTAGTTGATGTTTGTACTATAACTTTGACAGTGTGATAAAGACAACTAATACAACGTTAAAAGCCAATTGATTGATTGTTTTATTTAAATCAGACGTTGCATGAAGTTTATTTGCAACAAATCATCTAATTTTAAACCATGTTGAAGTGACGAGAAATGGCACTCAATTTCTCAATCTCGAACACCACTAACTTTAAAATTTTGATAACTTTAAGACACTTTAGATTTAAGGTGTCCTAGCACTTCTGCAGGGCGAGTCTTGAGTAGACCTAAGACTATTAGATACATTGCCAGCCGTGATTTCGCGAGCACGAACTTTGGCTACCGCAGACACAGACTGTATGCCATTATATAAGAAATACTTCCAAACAACTCACATGAAGAAAAAAAACTGTGTATGTACTTATGTATACACGTAAGAAGTTATACTTCTTTGGCGTAACAAAATCAAAATCTTTCTAAAAATCTTGAGCAGGACAAGCTGAGCCGAGGACGAGAAAGGCGGTCACGAGCAGAGTTGAACGATACTAACCTTCAGTCAATCGGACCAGTCAAACCCGAGATAATCACGATTTAAATAAATTTAAATACCATATCACCGCACGGGGACAATAGGATGTGATGAAGTCGATCTCTTTCCCCTAATTGCTAAGAGGGGATGCCGACAGACGTAGAAAAATTCCATTCGTTTCTCTAACTGCTGGGAACAAATTTTGCAAATGGATGGTCAGAAATTATAACCCTTTTTTCCCATACCATTCCGAAGTTAAAAGAGACAGTAATATTGTTTATGTTCTTCTCACGTTTCGGTGATGACAGTGCGTCTGAGAACTTACAATATAAGTCGAGACAAACTCCCAGCATAGGCGGCCAACGGACAAAAGATCAAAGAGGGATTAGGCAGTGAGGGACCATCAGAAACAAGAGGTTTATAAGGAGAGCGAGGGAGTACCAAGATCAGGCTTTACTTGAGAGAACTGGAGGGGGCCACACTTTGCGATAGACTTGCGAATCAGCAATTTCTGAGAGTCCGCGAATTAAGGTGGACTTCAAACCTTGGAGACTAGGACTTGGGAGAACCGATGGAAGCCTCTCCAGCGATAGAATTACGATACAGCTATGCCTGAGTCCACGAATTAAGGTGGACTTCGAAGCTTGGAGACATGGACTTGGAAGAACCGGTGGAAGAATCTCCAGCGATAGACTTACGATACAGCTATACCTGAGTCCTCGAATTAAGGCAGATTCCGAACCGTGGAGATTGCGAAAGAGCTCCCACACGGTGGATATCGAACCGGCACGCTCAACCAAACTCGGAGTGGAATTACCGAGAGTGAACTGAGTACTGTGTGTGTGTGTTGGACCCCTGTGACATATCCTATGTATAGGATATTCCTCTTAAAAAACACTTTAGTACCTTATTTCATGCGAGAGAAATGAGTCAGTGCAGCAAAAGAGGACTTTTATCTGTGGACTCTCAGTTTACAATTAAATTATAATGAAACTAATTTTGATGAATTTTAATACTGTGAAATAAATAGTATTCACAAGATATGTTTGAAGTCATTACAAGGAGGGGGAATCGGCAGACTCTGTGTGTGTGTGTGTGTATCTGGAGATGAGGTGAACCCAATGTGGCACCTGAGACCTCATTTTGAATGCCTGGGCGGGAATAATCACTCCTGAGAAAATTAAAACATCCACCTTTAAAGCCCTCGAGTTGTGGTTATTTTAAGGTATCCGACTACGATCGGAACCGTGATATTCAAAAGCGCATAAACGGATAATTTTTATGATATTTAGTGTCACTTAGATTAGAATACATACATAAAAATGTTTTAAGGACATTTTGACAAAAACAATTTATTTAAATACAATATTTTGGCAACAAATTAACTTAGAATAATCTTTTTTCCAAATGTTCTCCTTTTGTGAAAAATGCTTCTATTAGAATAATATTTTGCCTGTATTTAGCTCAGATCTCTGTTCAGAGGCTCAACTAGAATTTTTGAAATGTATAACTTAGACGTGGGTTTATTCATGTTTAACGACAACTGAGGGGAGCATTTTAAGAAAAAAAACGCGAATAATCATTTCAATTGGTGGTAATTCTGAAAATAATGTGAATTTTTCAAACATTCTAGTTGATCCTCTGTAGAGAGGTCTGAGCTATATACAGGCAAAATATTATTATAATAGAACCATTTTTCTCAAAAGGGGAACATTTGGAAAAAAATTATTCTAAGTTAATGTTTTGCCAAGATATTACATTTAAATAAATTTTTTTTGTCAAAATGTCCTTAAAACAATTTTATGCATGTATTCTAATCTGAGTGACACTAAATATCATGAAAATTATCCATTTATGCGCTTTTTTAAAATCACAGTTCCGAACGCAGTCGGATACCTTAAAATAATTAAAACATTTAAAACAATTTAAAAGATAGAATCAGAGCCTCCAGCAACTCGAAACTCGGCTTGGTTGTGAGGAAACACAAGAGGAATCCATTCGAACTGGTCTGGAGTCTCTGTAGTTGAAAATGGGGCGGCGGTTGATAGGGAAAGGAAAACGAAACTAACTCCTCCGGGGGGGACAACTGTGACGTAAATGGTCACGTACATCCCAACAATACACAGAGTGGTAGGTGGTCCCAAAGTTTCATCATACTATCTTTGTAATATCGTGACGACATCAAAAGATCGGACTCCATAGGAATAACATGGGGAATCTAATTTTAGTGATAACGCCCCCTAGGCCCACTATCAACACTCAAATCATGACAGATGAAAGATCTCAACGATAAGAACCTATAGTCCGAGCTCCATTAATGAAGCTCAAAAATCCTCAGAGCTATGCGGAATTTGAAAAAAGGTAAAACTTTAAAATAATTTTAAAATGTTAAATATAGGTGAAGAAATGGGGAAAAAATATATCTAGGATGCTTATAGGGAAAACAATTGAATCCAGCTGGTGCGGTCGACTAAGGTGGCATAGGATTCCAGTTATTTCTTTAGAAGCCCTGTGGGGGGGCAATTTTACTTAAAGTTCGCACTAGTACGAAAATATGAAGGACCTCCAAAAATCAAATCCCAGTCCCAATTCCTTAGGGTGATGAAATTTTTTCCAGTCCCCATAGGATTAACATGGGAGCATGATATTTTAGTGCTTAAGACCTCTCTATGCCTACACAATGGTAATGAAGTAGATGAATGGATGGGTCTCGACGAGCAGAATAGTTGGTTCAAATCTCAAGTCCAAGACTCAAACAGGAGCCGATATATTGTGAATTTAAACAAATTTAAAAAAGTTTTAAAAAGTTTTAACAATTAAACACTATGAAATAAATAGCCATATGAGCATGAAATTATAATGAATGTAAGAACAGATAGAGAGGGATCGAATTAGCCAGGTCCGAGCGGACTGTGAGGCTCGGGTGCAGAGATATAGGCCAAAAAGCTGTAGAGGGGGATAGCCCCGTGGTCGGGGAATATGTCTTAACAGATATAGTTTATAACAATAGTTATTACGATCCCCCAAATATCAGTCCCCTAGGACCTTAAAAGTGGCATTTTAAAATATTAGACAACGGTGTGTGTGCGCATCCAAGACGGTGTGCATCACATCCATGACGGTTTTGCGTCACATTCATGACGGTTTTCCGTCACATCCGGGACAGTTTTGCGTCACATCCATGATGGTGTGCGCGCGCATCGTAAAAATTTTCCCTCATCCTTTTTCCTAACGCGCAAAAAGAAATACAACTTCAAAAAGAATAAAAAGCAAAAAATGAATTTTAAATGAAGGAGAAGTTATTTTTAAGAAAAAAAAAGGATTATTTAAGGATTTAAATTAAAATCAGTGCGTGAGTGAATATTAACGTTCCACTATAGAACTACTCGAGGGCTTTTGGCGACAGACTGAACAAATTTGAAACAAGATCAAGTGACTAGGACGGCACTTGAGCTGGCACCTCCTCTGCTAACTACCACATCACAACAACGATAGGACGTTTGAGCTGTGGACAGGTTTAAAGTTCATCACTCTCCAGGACGGTGGATCTTCAGTTGTGCAAGGCTCAAACTAATGATTCGCCAGCCACGAGTCCATTACCTTGACCACTAGGCTACCACTGCAACGATTTTGATTCAAAGGCGAACCTCTTAATCTCAGCACCGCATAACTCAAAACAAAAAAAATATATATATATATAAAAAATTATGTCAATTCCTACTTAGATGAACAAAGAAACATTTTATTTTAGCTACTTTTTATTAAATAGTTACAATTAATATAAATATGCATATACATATGATAGAATCACAACATTAAGTGGTAATTAATTTTTATTAATTATCTTTAAAGTATCCTATTGTCACATCCAAAACAATCATGTATATAAAATTTCAGTTCAACTGAATACTTTAAAACGTGAGGAAAAAAACCCTTTTCAAGTTTTGACACTAGTCGCCAAAAGGGTCGCTAAGTCGTCAAAAATGATGCCAACGTGATTGTATTTGTAATTCTTTAAATAATTAGTTGTAATCAATTAATGTTTGTTAATTATGATTAAATTATTGCATTGCCATCCAAAATGAATCATGTATATAAAATTTCAGCTGAATTGAGTGCTTTAAAATGTATTTTATTAACGATTGAAAATTCCATCAAGATAAATGAATAAATAAATATATAGAGAATATGAGCTAATAGTAGGAATTGAAAAACAGGCATCTGTCCAAGAAGAGATTTTGAGAAAGTTTCATTATAACGGGGGACAGGTTCACTCATGCCTGTAAGGGTTCCAAATATAAAAATTCTTCAAATCATAGGTAAACAAGGTCCAAATGAATATGAACTGTGCCACTCTCGAAGAAAATCAAACATTTGAATACATTTTGAGTTTTTTAATAGTTTGGGAGCCCACGCGGTTTGAATTCCATCAAATGCTTGTTAGCCAATATAAAAAAATGCTTTGAAAAAAGAATAAACAAACAAATATGGGTCGAAATGTTTAAATGAGCGAAAAACGATCAAATCAAAAAGTATATATTCTAAGTCAGTAAAACCTAGCATTGGACATGTATACGTTGGTCTAAGTTTCGTACTCGTCACATAGAATGCTATTTGAATTTGCATTTTTCACTTTTGTAAACGCCACAATACTTTCTACCAGGGTTTCTCAAACTGTGGGGCGCACCCCCTAAAGGGGCGAGATAACTCAATGAAGGGGATACGAGCATATTGAAAAATCGAAAACAAAAGATTATTTAAGAAAATTATTAATTTACTTAAAGTCTACATTTACAGAGTGATATAATACACTTAATAATTACCAGTCCACACCATGGGATCTTAATATAAAAAATTATATACAAAAAATTAATATTTATCTTGATGATTTGTACGGTTTATAATTAATCCCTTGAATGCCGATTTAAAGTTCAACGATTCTCTCCCCAATGCCACCCTCTTCCACGTAGAAGAGCGTATGTGATGTGTTTGGTGGAGAGGGGAAGAAAAAGAATATAAATAAGCAAACCTTCTGAAATAAGTAAATCCTTCGCAAACACTGACTTTTATTGCATTCCAAAACCTTCGGAATAATTGTACGGATAGTAGTGCACAAAAAAGATCACACTTTGGAAAGACGTAAATATACGCCCGGGCAATTATCGCTATTATTGAATTCAATATATTGTTATTGTATGGAGGGGATGGGGTAAGCACGCTGAAAATTATGATTGAATATAGGGTCGCAAGTAGTGAAAGTTTGCGAAGCACTGCTTTATACGTAATTGCAGTGCTTCTCAAACTTTCAATATTGGCGACCCAATTTTCAGTCATAATTTTCATCACGTCCTCTATACAAGAACAATGAATTGAATTCAAAATTACTATACTTTGACGCTAAACCTACAATACTAATTTAAATTCTTAAGTGCCACCGGCGTATATAAACGTCTCACTCAGCCAGTGAATTTATTGCCTTGGACGTATGTATACGTCTTTCCAAAGTACAATCTTTTGCGAAGGATTTACTAATTTCAGAGAATTGGGACTCATTTATTCCTTTTCAAACATTCCCCCATACAACCGCATATGCTCGCCTACTTGTTAAATGGTGGCATAGGTGAGCAAATCGCCTAATTTTTAATCGGCATTTAAGGGATCTATTATTAACCGTACAAATTATCAAGATAAGTGTTAATTTTTGCATATAATTTTATATATGACAAGCCAATGGGTTCACTGGTAATTATTAAAATTTGTTCTTAGTATTGTTAAATCAATTATAAAATACACATTGTGCAGTACTGATATAAGTGTAAAATTCTACTTAATTTTTAATTGTGTCAGAATGTATTTTGTTCAGTAAATTAATATTTTTAATAATCCTTTGTTTTTGGCTTTTCAATATGCATGCATCCCCCTCGTAAGCCCCACATTTTGAGAAACACTGCGTTATTGCACTCAAGTGTCAATTCCACCACTTCTCGGCAGCTGCGGAACATTAGGATGAGAAACACCAGATTTATTATGCACGCAATTCCACTGTAACACTGTAACATGGTAGGCAAATCATATATCTTTGGATATTTTTATTCATCTTGGATAAATAGGGTATCTTATCGTTAGAACTTATGTTATGCAATCATAGACATTTTTTTTTATTTTCCATTGCTTTTGATTGAAAAGGGATTGAATCTTGAAGCATTCATAAAAATGTAGTATAAATATGTATAATTTGAAAGAAACTCATTTCGTCCCTGCTTCCCTTAAAAATTTATGAAGTAGATCAACATAAAGTTAACTCATTCGTTACTTTCCTATCGTTCATGTTGCGACTTAATATGCTGTTACTCAAAAATAAGGATCTGCTTCATAAAAGTATGTGGAATATATTTTAGGAGGCTTTATAAAGGACTTTTATATATCTTATGTTATTTTGATTTCTTTGAAAGAAATAAAAGAAACGATTCTCAAAGTTACTTTCCCAATACTTAGGGATGAGTTATGATAAATCTTTTAAAAGTAGATTCAATATATTTTCTGAAAATTGCTTTGCGGTCTTTGAAAATATTTCTGTTGAAAGAAATAAAAAAATGCATGCAATGACGAAGTTGTAACATGTGGAAAAATACGTCGATGACTTAGGTATTTAATATTTAGATTCCTTAAACTATTTATTTTCTATTATTATTTTCTTTTTCATATGATTAATTATATTCTTGACTATATTTATTGAAAAGTAAATCATTAAAATAATTAAGTACCAAAAAATTTGTATTATTTTGTACTTTTTGTAAATTCATTAGACATTTATTAAAAAGATTATTTTTTAGAAATATATACATACATATATATATATATATATATAAAGGTAAAATTATCAAATCTTCAAGATTAACATTTAAAATTAAATTTTTCAAAATATCCATTGAAAATGTCAACAATGACTTAATTTTTCTTGCTATAAATTTTAAAAAGTGAGTGTTTTATATATAATTTGTTAAAATTATAATCGTCTCTGAAATATGAAAGGTTCTATGCGAATATGTGTTCAAATGTAATATGAAATACATATAAAAATATTTTACTTCATTTAGATTAAACTGATTTTATAAAACTATCTTTACTTCCTTTAAAATGTTTATAATTTCGTAATAGTTTGAGTACTTCTTCTTCTCTTAATTTTTCAACATTAGTGATAAAATTTTAACTGTATAGCTACTAACTTTTCTTTTCAAATATTATCAAAGTAATAACAATATTACACACGCAGCGCTTTATATATTTTTATAAAGTTGTCCCATAACTTTATTATTTTGAAACGGACTATAACATTTATCTTCACAACTTAATTTCTGAATTGAGTATCCATATTTATAATGTGGAACTATACAATTTATCATCCCAATTTAATTTCTGAATTGTGTATCCATATTTATAATGTGTGTCTTTTAAAATATCTATATATATATTTATAAAATGGCCAAATAAGTTTGTGAATAATATTACTTATTTTCATTTGTTTATTTTTAACAAAACCCCCTAATAACTTGCACTTTGTGAGTAACAAAATATTAGATGGACCATTTACAAGAGGTTACTCCATTCATGATTTTAAACTTTGCGAGTTAAAATATGACCTAAAATTATTAATAAATCTAATTTATTAATAAGTCTTAATTATTCTAATTAGGAACTGACAATTATCAAGCTATACACTCTAAAATGCCAAAGTCCTTGGAATAGCAATAAAGAAATACCTAGAGGGCAGTACTATCGTGTAAGAATTGTTTAAATTGTCAATAGATTATCAGAGCTTTCGTTTTTACTAGAGTAATTCATCTAAGTGGCCGATTGGTAGCGTATCGCGCTTCCACACCACAGGTCCGGTCTGGGCAATGTCGGCTCAGTCTTTCGTCCCTTCAATGAGTCGATAAAAGAGAATCAATCTTGATTGGAGACTTAATACTGGGGAGTTCGCTTTAGACTGAACCTCTGATCGGGGCATTGCTCATGCACCTCAGTGTCCAATGGTCACGTATACTGAGATAGGCACAGTAGGCCTTGGCCCACATGGGTTGCTGCGTCATTGAGTTTAGTTTAATTCGTATAAAAAGTTTTCCGGCGTGATTATAGCCGTACGAAGGGAATTTGGACATAAAATGTTAAATATATATGAGCATTACATTTCTGAAATTCCTATGAAATCCAACATTCTTCGACTTGCGTGTATAAAGAATATACCAAGAATATGCAACTCCAAACATTATATTCTACCAGGACAATACAATGGCTGACCACGTCTACTTAATGACCAAGTCCAGCCACATTAAGCAGAGTAACCAGTACAACTAAATAAGCAACACTGCATCAAATGACACCAATAATCAATGATACATGTGCAACAGATCATTCTTCCAGGACAATACACAGTTTGTAATTAAGAATTCCTCCCTTATAACAATCGACCAAGAAACTCCAGTATTAAATTAATCTTTATCTCATTGCCAGAATAATTTCATTTCAAGAATGGACAGCTTGTCCATCATAGCCATAATTTTAATGGCACTAATCTAAGCTTAAGTAATCCATTGATCAATATTTCATCCGTCATCGGTAAAGTTACATTATTTGGATTTTCTGCTTAAAGTTCACATTTAATTAGATGCCTGGGGGTCTTTGGAAGTTGGAAATGGCATCAAGATGTCTGTTTTTAGTACTGAGTGGGTAGTTAATGGGATCGGTACACGTTGAACTGTTTCGAACTTCAGTAAATTCTATAATAATCTCTAATATATTATGTTAATCTTTTGAAAAGTACCATGGAAGTGGAGGTTCAGCGATTTTTGGTACTTGATGTAAATGTATTGAATTTCATATCATGTATATTTTGAATCGATTTCTATTTTCTATCGATTCTATATTTTAATAGGGTTGATTTCTTTTCAAATTTGAGACACAATAGTTTTCTTCGTTTTCCATTTAGTTATAATTATCAATATAATCAAATCTTGGAAGTTTTAAAAAAAGTATATCAAAAAGTTGATAAATGCTTAATTTTATTTATTGGATCTTCTTACAGAAAATTTCTTATTTTTCCCTTAATAAATTAACTTTATAATCGCAGAGATTTATAATTGAATTGTTGTATTTGTATAGGTATGGGAAAACATTTTACGAGTAACACTAGTGAATCAACACAGCGGGAAAAAAATAAAACAATTGTAATATCATTATATATATATATATATATATATATATATGCAAAAATGTTTCACCTCCTGATTAAAATTCTTTCCTAACTAAACAGCTGCGTCCCTTCAAAACTGACCCCATCTGGTACTTGTATTAAAATAAAATTTCTATCTGATGGCTAAAATATGTGTTACGCATCAGTTGAAAACACTTATCTTGACTGTAGCAATATCATATTTGCCAATATTTCATCGATAACAATAATGTCAAAGCCTCACAGACAGATTTCTGCTTATTATGAGTGTATATCAGGATTTGAAAGAGGCCATCAAATTAAAAGAAGTTAAAAATGCGAATCGAGGAATCCTCCTACATTTGGGACCCGATGCAAGGATTTGGTGATGTTTTAAAAATAGGTAAACAGCTGCAGATTTCATTTTTAGAATGATAGTGGTAGACTTTGGACCACAATAGAACAAGAAGGCAATGATATTATTCAATCGGTTGCTACAGCACCGGATTCATCGCTGTAAACTACCCTATATGTGACTCGCTAACAGGTTACCTTCAGGTCTAATAAAATAAATTAAAGAGGGCAGAATATATACTCATATATTCTGTTTACATATGAGCTCTTATTACAGAGATTTTCCGCTTCGTTTGTAAAATGGGATGACCCAATATTATGACATAGAGGAATGGACCTCAAAAATAGTTCTATAAACTGGTGTTAAGTATTAATGAATTAATAGTTAATCATTGCACTTAGGACGTATAGTGTTTTGTTTTAGTAGTTTGTTTTTTCCCTCTTGAGCTGTGCAATATTCAAAAATACAAAAAGTTGTTTTGCTCAAATTTTTTTGATAGATAACGTCTTTTCCTGCTCCATTCCATACCGTATGCACTCTATTATGTTATATATATGTGTGTGTGTGCGTGCGTGCGTGCGTGTGTGCGTGTAATTCTTTAGTTTAAAAATAACATTGTAATCTTAATCATAATCGGCTAGTGTCCGAAATCCCTGTCCCGCCCATTCTATTTAATTAGAACCGTTATTACATAATATTCACTGCCGGTATAAAAGCAAAAATCTTGAATAATCGCTCTCCTTGTCTGCTTGCCTTCATCATGTGAGAATGTAAATAACTGCATTTCTTTGTTTTTGTGTCCTCCAACATGCCGCTGCTGCTTGTCGTTGTCTTCTTTGCTTGGTAATCGTCGAAAGTTTCTCTATTCAATGTGAAAATGTACCGCAATTGTGTTTTAATCTATTTATGTGTGCTTCATAATAAAGGATGAAAGTTATTCTGAAGATATTTTCAATAAACCAGACATGACAACAAACCAACACCGCCAACGCTACTACAATACTTATATATATATATATATATATATATATATATATATATATATATATATATATATATATATATATAAATACAATGGGTATTCAATTAAAATGGCATAAAACAACATTGCAGGGACAAATGAGATTTATTCAAATTAATTACCACTGGCATTAACATAACGATCCCATTGATTAACGAGCTGAAAAATTATTTTTCTCAGAATTCCTGTAGCCTTGACGAGAGTTAGTCCTTGAGTTCATCGTCTGAGTTGAAGCTTTTTCTTTCAGGTGTTTTTGCAGGATACTGAACACATGGAAATCGCAGGGCAATATGTCCGAACTGTGGAGTGGATTGTCAATTGATCCTACTTGAACTTGTCTAGTTCTACATGTTTGACCCTGAAGACGTGTGCTATCGTGAAGCAGGACCACAACCTCCGTGCCGATAAATAGCTGCCGGTGTAGCACCTTTCGCTGTAAGAAATCTGATAATGTCTTGATGCTCCTCAGTCGTCGAATTTTGCAGTGAGAACGCCATCATGTCCTCACAAGCACTGCCACGTCAAATGAAGGGTCCATTTTATAAAACCTCTGCTCTCTCCTGTACATGCGGGCACCAGCTCATGCCCCGATCTATGGCGGTGACTCCATTCGCTGCATTCTCCCACACAGCGGCATAAACAAATATGTAAACGGTTAAGGTCTTACGACGTTTCATACCTTTTCATTTGAACACCCCTTGTATATAAGCATACAATCCTTCTTCATCCTTTAAGTAATACATTGTGCTTCTATTATAAAAATAGGTTTAAGTTCCTGTGACGTCATAGCCACATGATAACTAAAGGCACGTGTTTCCTGCCAATCAGTTCATAAACTCATATGACGTCCTAGTCGCATGATAAATCCCATCATGGACTTCCAGTTGATCAGTTCATGCGCTTCATTTTTGATAACCTTTATTTTTGCAGAAACTTTCTTTTAAAATATACATATTTGTGTAAATAATAACAAAGTACTTATGTAAGCAGATTTCACTTGATTTAAAAGTACGCAGATAGTATAGGAATTTTTTTTAATTTAAAAACTTTTCGATAAAATTTTTTCTGCAATATTTGAACGTCTTAACCCTAGTATAAATTTTGAAGTTTTTTTTTATTTAAGAAATAGGACACCAAGTGCAAGTTTAATGTCAGTTTTAATTCAATGGAAAACGCGAGATTGTGACTTTATCATGTGACCGCCATGAATTTAATCCAATTCGTGTCCCCCTGTCGCATTTTTCTTTTTAGCGGAATTACGGCATAATCAAAAAATTGTATAAACTGTGGATATTAATGTATGTGAATATTGTATTTATAATGCTTTTTAGATATAAAAATCAGTTTTACATTTTAAATTTAACATTTCTACAGCACATATATAATGGGTCATAATTTTTATTAAAAAAATCTTTTCTTACCCTCATTTGTTGTTTTCGGCGATTTTTTTTTATTAATAAATAGGATTAACTGTAAAGTTTTTACTGTTCTCGGACTCTAGATCCGCACTCCAGGTGATCCTGAAGAGTAAATCTCAAATGGCATAGGATATAATTGTCCTTATATACAGAGTAGTTGAAAGCCAAAGATCTTACCCTTTGCAATGGATACTGGCCCACAAAGACATCGTTTGAAATAAACGGGCTGATAAAATAGCCAAGAAACTCGAAATTTCCCTCAACTTTTCTGTAGCCTTACCCTTACCGATGCTGATGCAATTGCCAGACGTAAACTCACCTCCCATCCAGTTAAGACAGTATTTCTCAAACTGTGGGGCGCACCCCCCTAGGGGCCGTGATAACTCTACAAGGTTGGGGGGGCGAGCATATTAAAAAGTCGAAAACAAAAGATTTTAAAACGTTATTAATTTACTGAAAGTAAATTAATAACTTTGGCATAATAAAGATATAAACATTCAGACAAAATAAAAAAATAAAATTCACATTAACGCTGATGCAATACACTTACAAATGTATCAGTACTGCACAATGTATTTGATAATTAATTTTTTAACAATACTGAGTTAAAAACAAGTTTAATAATTACCAGTGCCCCCATGGGCTTGCCACGTATAAAATTATACACAGAAATCAACACTTATCTGTCGATTAAAAGTAAAGATTTTCTCCTCAATGCCACCCTTCTCCACATAGGTGCGCGTTTGGGATGTATTGGGAAGGGGGAGAAAAGGAACAAATAAACAAATCTCTGAAATAAGTAAATCCTTCGCAATTTATTGTTTTCTAAAGCCTTCGGAATAATTTTATGAATTGCAGTGCACAGGAAAGATCGTACTTCGGAATGACGTATATATACGTCCGGGGCAATTAACACTTTGACTGAGCGAGATGTTTTTATACGCCAGTGGCACTTAAGGGATTAAAGTCGTACCTTAGCTTTGCATCAAAGTATAGTATTATTGAATTCAATACATTGGTGTTGCATCGAGGGGGCGCAATGAAAATTATGATTGAAGATTGGGTCGCAAATGCTAAAAGTTTGAGAAGCACTGATTTAATAAGATCTTTACCCCAAGTCTTAATTGCAACTGTGTCATTTCGACCATCATAGTCAGGTTACATACAAGACACATTAAAGGCATGAAAATATTCCCTTTATGGCCAAAGATGTTACAATACATGTCCTCACTATCCTGACACATTCAAATTTCTCCTAATCTTATTTTCAGTTGCCCTTCTATATTGGCGAAACTCCATCAACTGCTTTATTCGCCAAAAGTTTTTGACATTGCGAGGGCCATTATGGACGCTCTCGAAACCATTTGCTTTCACTACACTACTTGGACAAGACAATAACAACTGCAAATTAAAAATGAAGTATATCTGAGAACCTATAATATTCATTCCTCCCCTTAATTTCAAATTCCACATGAAAATTCAAACCCTATCAACTAGACACATTAATTCAAATCCTGTGATTGCATGAGAGTATAATTTAATGCTTTTAGAGGAATGGTAACTTTACGAAAATATAACTAACTACAGCGATCGTAGAATCTGATTACTTTCAAGCCTGTAGCTATATTTACGCATAATAATAGATGAACAATACAATATGTAGTTAATTCATTAATAATACAATATGTTATTAATGTATTGAGAGAATATTTAAGGAAATAAAAAAAACCAGTCAGGCTTATTTCGAACAGTTCTATTTCGGTTTATATAAACGGTTATCTGAATTTGTAAGAAGTAAAACAGAAAATTATACACATTAGAAACATTATCAATTGAATCCAAACAAATTAACTTCTTAAGAACCTTAGGCGTATATATACGTCTCGTTCAAATGGTACATTGACTGTCGAGGACGCATAAATACGTCTTTTAGAAACACGATTCTTTTCTTTGCACTGCTATCTGTAAAACTATTCCGAATGGTTTAGAATGCAATAAAATGACCTAGACAGTGTTTGCAAAGGAGTAACTTAGTTCAGAGGAAGATTTGCATATATATTTGTGCCTTTTCTTTTACCCCCATACAATGTAAACGCGTGCCTATGTAAACAACGGTGGCACTGGAGGGGGCTAATCACGTATTTTTTAAGCGGCATTTAAGTGAGTGACTGAATATTAGCGTCGCACTGTTCAGCTACACTAGGCCTTTTGCGACGGACCACGTAATTTTGAACCAGGGTCAAGTGACGTGGACGACACCTGAGCTGGCACCCCTCTCTCCTAACTACCACACCACACCAATGGGAGGACGTTTCAGCTCTCGACAGATTTAGCGTGCATAGCTGTCCCTACACGGCGGGTCTTTTGTGGTACTGGGCTCGAACTCGTTACAATGCCAGCCACGATCCGATACCTATTCCACGCGGCTACCACGGCCACAAAGCGGCAGCTAAGAAGTTAAAGAAATATGCCAAATAAAGTACCTGTTATATGAGTCTTTGTTTTTTGTCAAATTATAAATGGAATTTCTGTGTCTCTGGACAAATTGATGAAAGGTAAAATGCTTCGCATGTATTAGTTTGGGTGATATAAATATTTTAATTAATAAAATATAATATAATACTATGAAATTTTAGTGAACATAAAATTTCATTTATAGGAATTTTATTGAAAAATTTTCAAAAGTTAGCCGACATCTTAGTATCAGAATTATACACTTGGCCCACTTAATAACCATAATTTATATTTTAATAATTACCCTCTTTTTTTTTAAGCAAGTGTTTTAAAGAAAAATTAGGTATTAAAAATAATACTTCATTTTTTTTAAAAAAAATTAATATACTTTTTGAAACACTACAGATTTTCACTATTTGCTTTGCAATTTGGAATTCATTACTATGAAATCCTAATTCTGAATTATTAATTTACTGTAATTATTTGTACGAGGAATAGAAAATTAAATTATATGATTGTTGAATGTAACATATTGCTTCATATTAATGCAAAAATTGACTGTTTATTGGATTTTTAAACCGCAATTAAAGAAACTAATGCATCCTTAAGCATTTGCTACTCTTTGAAACTATCGGATTGAATTTTTTCTTGAAAAATTGGGAAATAGATTTAAATTGAAAATCAGAAACAGTAAAATGACTTTCTGCTTTATAATAGCGTTTATGAAATATATCTAGAAAGCATTGATGAGAAATACTTCTATGCTAAATAATTACTTATGTATTAGTATTTATCGAGTAAAAAGTCATATTCACTACACCTTCTTCATTAACATATCTCTTACGAGAATTAACATATATTTATTAATGATAACTATAGGAGTTAAAACTTTAAATTTTACACACATACAGTATTTATTCAAGTTAAATATTTTCATGCATACATGTATGAAATAGTTATTTCATTACGTTAGGTTTGCACCTGAAATTAACAAACTTTTTTAAAAATGTTATAAATAGAATATTTCAGAAATTATCAAAAATATTTTATTAAAAATGTCAATCAAATGATTATCACAGAAAGTGCAATCAGAGTATCTCAAAGTTAAGTTTCTAAAATTTTCCTGGATTGCTTCATAGTTCAAAATAGCTTCTTTAAATTCCTTCTCCATTAATCTGAATAAATGTACTCATTCTATATTCAGCTGGATTTCCTTGTGATATATATATACTGTATTTATTCGAATCTAAGCCGCATTTTTTTCCAATGTTAATGCTACTAAAAATCATGTATGGCTTAGATACGAAGATAAAATGATTCGTTGGAGGGCAATCCTCGTCACTTGGTCATGGTGCAAAATGACGAGGTCCATCGCCAAAAGCCCTCGTCGTTAATATTTTAATTTCATAAAATTGGATCTCGTGATAAACCATGTTATACTATTTTTCGTTTTTCACAAGAACTTGTTGAGACTTTGGGATGCAGCTTAGAAATGAGATGGCGGCTTAGATTCGAATAAATACAATATATATACAAATATTTCTGAAATATAGAATAAGAAATATTTTTTTTTACTCTCTTAATTTTTTTTATATTTTTTATATTTTTTTCTAAATTATAATGTATTTACAATAAAAATCAAGATTATTATTTTATTTGAAATAAATTTAGAAGTATGAGTTTTTCCATGAATAATTTCTCAAACTTATAAGTAGATACGAGGATGTCACTTTTTATTATTTCCTTCTTCTAAAAATTTCAAAATTTACATTATGACTTCGTATTTTTAAATTTAGAAGATAAGTGTTGTTAAAAAAAAGGTGATTGCATCGTTGCTCCTCTCAAGAATGTTTCTTGAGAAACGGCAAAATATTCATATTTTTTATTTATTCTTTTTAATAAATTTTCTAGTTGTTCCTTAATAACTTGCTGCTCAAAAACAGTGATCTACTTCTTAAAAGTGTATTAGTGATTTCTTTACTCTCAGCATCTTGTGAAAAATTTACATTTAATGCTATTCTAAAAGAAATAAATGTAGTTTTAAGTTTTCCATGTCGCTTCAACAAGATTTATTGATGAACTGTAATAAATCATATAAAAGTAGAATCAATGGGTTTTCTGAAAATTGCTTCAGGCAAGGAATTTCTATAGAAAATGATAAAAAAAAATATAAGCTTCTGTAAACTTTAAACAAACGCAAAAGAATATATTGATTCTTAAAGATTTTCATTTTCCAAATATTCTTAGAACAATCAACCTTTTCATTTTATTATTTGTTCCATTCTTTTCATATAATTAATTACACTGTTCTTAACTATTTATTTAAGATAAAAATTTCCTGGAAGTTATCGGAAATAAAACCCGACTAATTAATTTTATTTTTTACTAAATATTGATATTATATATATATATATATATATATATATATATATATATATATATATATATATATAAATTGGATAAATTTCCGTCTTTAAATCATTCTTTTTCTGAGTAAAAATAATTTTATCTTAGATCGCTAACGGAAGTCTTCAAAATAATATGTTAAAATTTTACAACTATTACACAAACAAAATCAGAAGTTGAATACATGTTTTAAAAATTTTTAATAGTTCTTAAATTTTAATTATTTAAAACTCGTGCAAGTATATGTGAGAAATGTATTACGAAACGTTTAAATTAGTAACTTAGTTTTATATTAAAGCTAATAATAATTCTTTTAATGTGTTAGAAAGAACAAGAGAGTGTTAAAAAAGTTTTCACAGATTTTTTTTTAAAAAAAATTATACTTGCAATAGCTGAAAAAGAAGAATTTTTATATTTAATATCTTATTTAAACTTTAGCTGGTACACCAGTTCTTCGCACGGGTAAATTGAAAAATTAAACAATACAGACTGAAGGATAAAGAAGTTTTTAATGAGTTAATTTTACGTTAATTGTAAATTAAACAAAAAAAGAAGCTTTTTGCATATTTCAGCTGAACATAAAACCATGTTTGCTAAATTTTAAGTCTGTAGATGCAAAAGCTGATAAAAAAGATTTTTTTTATTTATAACACCCCGTAACTCTTTTGTGGGTCGATTTTTAAAACACCTTCCTTCTGCTTAGCAAAAGTAACACATTGTTACAAATTTTGTGTAATAAACGCTTAAAATAGTGTACATACTTTGTATCTGGATGTGTAATACGTTAATATTACTTTCTGATGCATTTATTTTTTGTTAAATAGCTGTTACTCGTAACTTCGTTCACTTGGAATTCAACAAAAAATTGTTTATTCAATTCGCAGAGCTTACGAAAATTTAATAATTATGTTTTTCACGTAAAGAAATACCTATGCTATAAATATAATGTCATTCTTCTACTTTGTTAATCGTTGTTTCTGTTTTGTTTAATTTTTTCTTTGTTTTTGTTGACAGCAGTGTGTGAAACGAACACAAACGGAAACGCAAGCAACGGGTGAGAGGGACGCATGACCTTTGATGCCGCCAATGGAGAGAGGAATGTAAAATTATTAAAGTCAAAGGACATGAACGGGAAATAGCACGAATGGCAGCAACGTAATCAAACACAAAGTTTGACAGCACTGCTAGAAATCGCTGAGATAGAAGGTTTGCGAAATAAAATAATACCTATTGAATATAAATAATCCCTATTTTAATCGGGTATTGTTGACTATTTCATTGGTTGTATCTTTATTTTCGTGTGGAACCCTAATATTTTTTAGATAAAGATAGCCTAAATTACTCCTTATAACATTAGCTATCTACCAGTGAAAGTTCCGTCAAAATTGGTCGAGCCGTTTCAGAAATTAGCCGGAACAAACAAAAAGACAAAAATTTAAAAAAAAAAATTTTCATATAAGTACCGTATATACTTTTAAATGCATTTAGTAAAAAGATGTTAATTAATTTCTAATTACGAACAGACTCTTCATTTTTATTTATAAGTATAGATGTAAAATCATTAAAATCAAAAGACATGAACGGGAAATGTCGCGAGTGGCAGCAACCTAATCAAACAAAACGTTTCATAGAACTGCAAGAAATCGTTGATACAGAAGGCTCGCGAAATAAAATAATCCCTATTGAATAAAAAATCAATATTGAAATAAATAATCCCTATTTGAATCGGATATGGTTCACTATTTCATTGGTTTTACCTTCATTTTCATGGAGAACCCTATTTTTTTTTCTAAAATAAAAGTAGCCTAAGTTACTTCTTATAACATTATCTATCTGCTAGTGAAAGTTCCGTCAAAATTAGTCCAGCCATTTCAGAGATTAGCCAGAACAAACAAACAGACAGACAAAAATTTTAAAAATTGGTTTTTTCATATAAGTACCGTATATACTTTTAAAAAGTTCATTTAGTAAATTATGTCAATTTCAAATTACAAACAGACACTTCATTTTTATTCATATGTATAGATTATTCATGCATTAAGAACAATTCTCACTGCGTTATAAACTAAAATAAATTACAGAAACATTTTAACCAATAACTCACAATGATTTATAACATTTGTTTTCGCTATTTGAAATTAACTCTGTGATCAAATTTTAATGGCTTGTAATAAAAAAACTCTCAAATAAAGCTGCGACTCCTTTAATATCGTTTCCTGGTGAGTTATGTATAAATACGCTCCCCCTCCCCAAAAAAAAAGATTATAAACCGATAGCTTTCCAAAAGTGTTTATATTACATATTTAACACTTAAAGTTTTAAACAACTTAAAGTAACTTAGTAATAATTCTCAATTATTTTAATTTAGATCAAATAGTTATCCTATTCCATACTTCTGTTTGGGTAAGAGTTAATGTTAACGGTAGATCGAAAATTTTTTAACCAACAAAATTTATTTAAAACGTTTTATATGTAATGATTACAAAAATATATCTTCAATTATATTTAAAGTAAATTAATATTTATAGCATTACCTTGAAATTAAGTACTGCAATAAATTAACCATTTTAAGGAAAAGAATAATGAAAGCAATTTTTTTATCTTTACAAATAATGTTGCCATCAAATTTCAAACTTATTCAGTCTTCCAAATATTCTACTGCAACAATTTGAAACATAAACATATCATTATCAACATTGTTCATGAGTATGCCGGCTGGGTGGCGGAGTTAGTTGGGCGCTAGCCTTGTTCGCCCAAGTAGCTAGAATTTCGTGATGCAAAATTCGATAGCATTCTTGTCGTATGATTATGCGGCATGTTAAAAATCGTTAGAGTGCCTGTTTGACTTGGGTGCTCTCAGATAATTTAAAGTCCTAGAACAATTTTTCACCGTCTGAGCTCAGCCTCCCTGTGGTTGTGAAACTGGGCACCCAAATTACATTGCAACAATTGGTATAAAACTTTCTAGTGCCCTACTAAAAAGTGATACCAGTTGCCGGGGAATTTATTAGGTCTGCGATGGCAAAGGCCGATCAACAACCCCATTTTAAAAAAGGTAAATTTATCCATGAGTATTTTCTTTGTTTTATTTGTCCATGAGTATTTTCTTTATGATACCTTTGTTTCATTTGGTGTCTTTGCTCACATAATAGAAAAATTTTACTATAATATAAAAGTATCTAACAAATATATATTAAAAGTAAACAAATAAACATTATATAATTTTTTTTCAATTTAATTATGTACTCTACACACATAGCAGTTTTCAAAAACATATTTCAGGTTGCGCTTGTAACAGCCAAAGCTCTGTGATATAACACTCGTCTTATAATAATGACAATAAATTTGCCTTTGCTTCAGTGTGTAAGAATTGAATTATTGATATTGATTAGGTTGGACTTTCATGTCTATAAGGATGTTGTCTCATAGGATTCAATTTTTACTTCAATTCTCAAGACAGAAATTTAAGTGTTTCCTTGGATTTTTTTTTTATTTCAAGAATAAAATTTAGAAATATAATTCCTCCATTTCTCTAGTGAATGAATAGCAAATGTACAGAAAGGACGTGGAAAGATCATTCCCTAAGCAAGTATAATGACCTTCTCTCGAATAAACTTCCATCCATTTCCACCCTGTTGGCATTTAAAGGGTTAACAGTTTTAAATGGAAATAGTGAAATAGAGTTTTACAAATAGCCACAACGGGGAATAAGTGAAGATACAAAGAAGGTTGCACTACTAATAAATCATGAAACAGTTCATGCGTGAGGTTTAAGGAAGAAAGTCTTCTGTTAAATCAAGATTCTTCAAGTAAGAAATGTCTTTCGAATGTCTACATAAAAATATTACATGGACACTTGAAAAAAGAATTTTCAAATTATTGACTATAGTGAATAGAGTGTATTATATATATCTAAACAATTGCATACTCTTAGAACTTACTTAAGGTATTTTCTAAATGTGAGTTTAACCCTTTATCTACCGACCGGGCTTATAATCACTTTACTCACCACTCACTTTAAAATTACATAGAATAACCCTTTTTTACCAACACTCTGGGGTTACTTAGCAGGAATATTCTTTGAAATCATGTCTTCTAAAATATATGGCATCAGGGGGTTCTATGATGAGTATTTTAGAGGGGAAGGCGAATAGTTTTATAGCAAAAATTACGTTTTCAGCTGACGGCATTTTCAGCGGATTGCGAAAATTGTCATTTTTGTTACGAAAAAATAGTTAATGTCAAAAGTAAGTATCTTATTTTTTGTATGTTGATGAAGACCTAAAAACTGATTTGACTATTTATTGAAAATGAACAGTGCATATAATTAATTATACAGTTGAATATCTTTAATTAATTAATTAGCTCTAACGAATTAAACTTCCCAAAGTTGAGTATATTCTTTATGTATATCCCTTAATTTTCAATGTAGGGAGTCAAAAAAAAATATTGCATGAAAAAAAAACTGCAGTAACTCAGAATGTGGTAAATAAAGGATCAAAGAATGTCAATGTGATTTTTTTTAATTTAAGTTTTACTTTAAATTTTAACTGAATTTAAAAATAAATTTTCTCTGATTTTTTATTGATTTCATCCTCGTAATTTTTTTAATTGTTTTTTATTGTTAATAGGGTTATTTAGCATTCAAATCTATCAAACATTTTACTTCAAAATCATAAAATATCAAATGTTTTTACTTATAAATTGAATAAGCATTTATGAAAAATATTCAAAATTGTTATTAAGACCATTAAAATTCGTTTTGAATAACTGTTACAGTAAGTGGTCTTTTTCTTTAAAAAAAATTATAAATTTAACAAAATAACATTAATTTGAATTTTTAAGTAAATTCATTAATAATATTTGAAACTTACTCATTTGAAAGACTACCATTGTTATTGCAAAAATTGTTACTGAAAAAATTATAAATTTTTAGTATAATTTATATTGTTACTGAAAAAAAATACCAATTACTTCCGCAAAAAATTAGCATCTTAATACATTGGCTTTAAAAATTAGTTTTGTGATGTAGAAAATATTTTTAAGGGTATTGTTTTTTGTTTACAGGTGAAGATAAATATCTTTAAATCAAACGCAAGAAATATAGTTTCTCCAACTTTTGCCGCTTGATATAAACAAAAAACTCACATCTAAAACTAATCGTCAATTTATTAATTTTGTCCAAAATTCGTACTTATTTTAAAACTCAAAATCCTTTAAAGCATTAGAAAAATCTTTTAAAGAACTTTAAAGTATGTATGATATCATATAATAGCAAATAATATGAAAAAAAATTAAGTCAATTTCTACTTAGGTAAAAAAAAATTATTTTAGTTATTTTTTATTAAATAATTACAATTGATGTAAATATGTATATACATATGACACAATCACAATATTAAGTGGCAAAATAGAAAGCGAATTTCCTTGCAATTTACCATTTTCCTTTCTATATATGGTGTTAAACTATTATTTTTGTTTTTTACTATTTATTCATTAAATAAATTTAATTATTCCAATAAAGTAGTATAGTAAAAAGAAATTAAATTCTCAGAAATTAGGACATCCCAGGTGGGATTCAAATAGACGACCTTTGAATTAGAAGTCCATCATGCTATCAATTACGCTACATGGACACAACGAGCGATTTTCCTTTCTTTTTATATGGTCTTGGACTATTATTTTTGTTACTATTTATTCATTAATAAAATAGAATTAACGAATTAATGTTTCAACTATTAGCTACTACAAGCTTAAAAAATGTATCTGAAAAAGTATTAAGGATAAAAAGTATTTTTATCGATTGAAAATTTGAACAAGTTATATATATATATATATATATATATATATATATATATGTCAGGTTTGAAAAGTTTAGGTTCAAAATTAAGGAAGTAATAAATGAAAATAGAGCGAACTCTTTACCATCGAACAAGGATTTATGAGTAAACAAGCCTGTTATGACGAAGGCGAACGCATACTAGGAAGGACTTGGCTGGTGTCTCCTCGCTGCGATGTTGTATTTGGTAACACCCGGTTGCGCGGCAAAATCCGCCATGTTAGATATATATGATGAAAGCGTAATAAAGGAATATTTGTGAAGATGATGCCCTCTTCATTTTGAATATATATATATATATATATATATATATATATATATATATATATATATATATATATATATATATATATATATATATATATATATATATATATATATATATATATATATGAAGATTGTAAGGTATTAGTAGATATTGAAAAATAATTATAATCACTTTCACATTACAAAGCGTAATAAATACAGATTTCACGCCAATAAGATGGGTTTAATGCATTCTCATCTAAAGTGCATGTTTTAATGCTTGTTAATTTTATGTTCAAACTAAAAGAAGTAATATCTTGAAAATCTTTGAGAAGTAATATATAAATATGAAATGGAAAATGAGCCACAGGTAATCCCAAAAACCACACCATATTCGAAAAAAAAGTACACACATATTATTTGAAATATCACTTCAGCTTCTTTATGTCTTAAACAGCAGAAGTAATTATGAGCCTGTAAAGGACAAAGGCGTTAAATGTCACTAGATTTAGAATCTCTAGATAATTCCCGAAAGACCCACGTAACTGCTTTAGGTAGGTGGAACAGAAATAAATTTGCTGAAAACCACAGCTTGTAGTAATTAACTTGTTCCGGAGAAAGGTTCTAGTAAAAGAGGAAATAAAAAAAAAACAAATAGCGCGAATTACGCTCGAGAGAAAGTTGTTAAATTTGCAGTCAAGACTGTTTTATTTTTGTCTACCGTTTCATTAAGCGCTTACAATTTCAAATCCTTGGAGAATTTTCGCAGGATTTTTTTGCTGAGAATTAAAGCACTACGTATAGTTCGGGTATTAAATGATAATTATATCATTATAACTTAAGAGTTTTTAATGCTTATTTTCTTAAAAGCATATCGATCTAAATTGCATTACGGAAAGCTAATTAAAATTTGTTGACATATGCACTAATGCATTCAATCCTCAGAAAATGTGCTCTGCTTTATATCATTAAAGAAAAATTATTATCCATTTTTATTAAGTGAACTTCTTTTCAAATAAAAATAAATGCAATATCTATTCATTTTCATTGCAATTTCATTATATTAGCCAATTAATTAGACCTTTATTGTATTTCTAATGTCTTTATCAATTTTTTTAAGGGAGAAAATGAAATCTTTATTTTAAATCTAATTCAAAACTAGCATAAAGCAGGAAGTGATAAAATATTTATATTTTACTTGTTTATTTCACGATTTAAAAAGGAAAAGGGGGTTCTTGCTTTTATGATTTAACGCCGTTAGAATACTTCCCATAAGAACCGCTTTACTGCTTCGGGAGAAGAGAATGGAACTAAATTTACAGAAAACTATTCAAATGGAATTTGAAACAGTAAATAAAGTTAAAACGCAGTTCGGTGAGTTGTTTAAACACGAAAAAGTGCTCCAGTTTTAGCTGTCTTCAGTACTTCCTGTAAACACCATATCAATCTTAAGAAGAAATATGCATCTTAAGTTTTTTTTTATTTTTTTTTATTCAATCCATATAAAAAATATTTTAATGCATAGTTGCGATAAAATTGCTAATTCATTCACTTTAATCTGCATTGTTTTATCTTTTTGAAAAAAAAATAATTGAAACACCGAAAGACTTATAATAATTTTATTACAATTCGCTATCTGTGCACGTTATACACACCATGTTATTTACAAACTTCTTTCACGCGATTTTGATTTCACACGAATTAAAAAAAATACTTCTACTCAATTATTTTCATTTAGCACAATTGACCCAAATTCTAAGAAGAAAATTTTGCTGTTGTTATTTTTTTTTTATAATTATAACATTAGTGAGTGAGTGAATATAAACGTCGCACTGTTTGGCTACACGAGGACTTTTGGCGACGGACCACGTAATTTTGAACCATGGCCAAATGACGTGGACGACACCTGAGCTGGCCCTCCCCTCTCCTAACTACCCCACCACACCAATATACAACATTAGAGATGATGAATGCAAAGAGATTCACAGTTATGAGAATCTCCCTAATTGCCTAATCGTCTTGGGAATATCAAAACATCGAGTTCACGATACCAAATGTGACGATAAAAGTGTTGTTTGCTTAAGACTACACAGTACCCTAAAAATTTCATTTTTACCGAATTTTTTTTGCATGTTTTGGTGGCCCATATCATTGAGATGCTTGCCACGAAATTTCAGATCTGTTAGCAAATTATCTTTTAAGATATTTGAAGTTTTATGAGCTATGGTTTTGGTTTCGGTTTCCTTTTAAATCATTTTTTTTACACTTAAGTTGAATAAATTAAAAATATTTTTGAGTTTTTAATTTGAAATAGTTATTAATTGCGCAATTTTCATTATTAAAATCCTTTCTGCTTGATTATGTTTTGAGTTTTTTGAGTTCTCATAATTAATTAATAAAGATTTATTTCATGGACAATTTTTTTAAAAATAGTTTATATAACTTGAAAACTTTATCATTAATTTTTCCTGTAGAGAAAGTGCCATGGCAAATGCGTTCTGGGTTTCTGTGAGAAACAATATTTCCAAGTGATGAAATACTACTGAAAATGATGTATCTAAAAATCAGTCCTCAGCTGAATCGGCAATTAGACTTCCGAATACAAGCATTCTGAATTCAAATGCTGCGGATATAACTGAATATATTTCCTTGATGTACCAAACTACATTATACTAAACATATTGCAGTACTATATTTTAGTATTTTAAAGTCGTACGTCAAGAGCTAAAACTTCCTAAACTTCCCCAATTTAAAACTGAAAAAAATTTAATTTTATGAGCAAACCTGAACATTTTTAGCTTAACTTAGTATCATTATTATTTTGTACATAAATGCTTCGTGTTTCAAAACTTTTGTGAAATATTAGGTTAAGATAAAGCTGAATAAACTGACGTCTTAACAAATGCTATCAATATTATGTAAAAATACTTTTTGAATTAAAAATATAAATTTCAGTCATATTTAATAAAAATAGTTTTAATGTAGAACATACATTGGAAAATAACATATTAAAAAATTAGAGTTTTACGAGCATTATAAGATTTTGTTTTATGACTTTACAAACTTTAAATGCGTTTTTCTCAGACTTTTAATTTTGAAGGTATAAGTGTTTTCTAATCCCTAAGGCTTTTTTCCTGTTCAAGATAGAGGCTTGAATTTTTTTGTATATACTCCAAAATGTATGTTCTATAAAAGTTAGTATGGATTTAGGGCTGAGAACTCTTGTTATTTTTCTAAAAAATGCTAAAGTTAATATTTTAAAAATTTTCGTGTTTTTTCCAGATTTTTCTAGAAAAATAATTATTAAAAATCAACAAGGTAATAGATTTTCAAATCCGTACTAAATATCGTTTGTAATAATCTATAAGAATCATAAATAACTTAAACTTACTAAATAATTTTAAAAAAAAATTGAGTATTTTATAAGTTTGAAAAAACTTCAAAAATTCCTAATTTTTTAAAATTGTAAAATAATGGCTGGTCAAACTAACTTTTTTGCTTACAGAATCAGCTTAATAATATAATCTAAATATAAAACATCAATTATTTTTAATGTAACTGTCTCCAAAAAATTTTTTTGAAAAAGGGTACCGTGTAGCCTTAAGATCCTAATATGAAAACGCATGTTTCTTTGTATTGTTTTTAATGATTTCTTAAGACAGGAACGAGCTTCTATATTTTTTCATATATTTTCTTATATGAATTTCTACACACGTATTCATCGTGAACGTATCTATCATGTATATTTTCTTTTCTGGAGAATGTTCATCACCCAAATTATCGAGTTTTAATGCATGGAGACTTTACATCAATCCAATGCTTAGTTTCTGATTCAAAAGCATTTTATTGAGTATTAGTAATTACCCCAGTACAACAAATGATACAGTTCAAAATTATATCGATTTAGCATTGTCAGCTTAAAAATACTTGACTAATTTCGAAATTTCACTACTTTCTGACAAATGAAGGAGAATGTTGCGAAATTGCCCAATATTCATAACAAATTTCAATAAAAAACGGAATATAATTTTGCTCTTTTTAAAAAACAAAACATTATATCATTGATCTAAGCCAGCGTTTTATATACTGTAAGGCATGCCCTCCTAAAGGGCGTGATACCTCTTCGAGGGGGCCGGGAGCATATTGAAAAGTCGAAAAGAAAAAATTATTTAAGAAAATTATTAATTTATGGAAAGTAAACAAAAAAATACATTTTCACATAATAAAAAAAACACACACACACACACAACAAGCAATATAAAAAAAAATCTAAGTCAATTCCTACTTAGATCAACAAAGAAAAAATTTATTTTAGCTACTTTTTTATTAAATAGCTACAATTAGTGTAAATATGTACATACATAGGACAGAATCACAACATTAAGTGGTAATTAATTTTTATTAATTATCATTAAAGTATCGTATTGTCATCCAAAACAATCTCGTGTACATAAAACTTCCTTTCAACTGAATGCTTTAAAACTTGAGAAAAAAACTTTTTCAAGTTTTGACACAAGTCGCCAAAAATTATGCCAACGTGGCTCTATTTGTAATTATTTGAATAATTAGTTTTAATCAATTAATTTTCCTTAATTATAATTAAGTTATTGTATTGCCATTCAAAATAATCATGTATATAAAATTTCAGCTCAATTGAGCGCTTTAAAATGTGTTAACGATTCAAAATTTCACCAAGATAAATAAATAAATAGATTGTGAGCTAATTGTTAGAATTGAATAAAATACACATTTACACTCATAAAATACACTTATAAATGTATCGGTGCTGCACAATGTGTTTTTTAATTATTTAAAAATACTAAGTTAAGAAGAAATTAAAAAACTACTAGTGACCCCATAGACTTGTCACATAAAAAATTGTAACCAAAAATTAATATTTACCTTAAAAATTTGTATGGTTTATAATGATTCCCTTAACTGCCGGTTAAAAGGTCCGCAAATCGTTCCCAAATGCCACCGTTTTCCACGTACGCGGGCGTATGTGATGTATTGGGGAGGAGGGGATGAAAAGAAATAAAATATGCAGTAAGTAATTCCTTAATGTCAAGGTCCTTTATTGCATTCCGAAATCTTAATAATTGTATGGATAGCAGTGCACAGAAAAGAACGTAATTTGGATAGACGTATATATACGTCGGGGCAATTAGCGTACTAGCTGAGCAAGAAGTTTATAAACGTCGGTGGCAAGAGCTTGAAGTCGTGTTGTAGTATTAGTGTCAAAGTATAGTGTTATTGAATTGAATATATTGTTATTGCATGGGGGGCGCGATGAAAATTGATTGAATATTGGGTCACAAATGGTTAAAGTTTGATAAGCACTTATCTAAGAAGATGTAGAATAATATCTTGCATGCCAAAAACGTGGCTTCCTAATTCTATGTAATCTTGTAACATACGATGATTGTAAAAAAGCAAATAATAAAGCTACATTTTAAGAAAGCATAATAAATAGTTAAGGAAAATACCTCGAGTATATCACAATACCAAATTTAATAACAAAAAGCAAGCATTGAAAGCTCTTTTGCACCTATACCAATCACTGGAATTTGAGCAAACCATTGTCGGCAGCCAACATTAAACATTTGGAAAAGACAATAATAGATTGTGAAAGATCCAACTGTTTCCCCAGATGCCCATATCCTTAAGAGATCCGAGAAAACTTAATTAATTCGCTTTCATGCAAGTTTGATTCCGTCCAGATCAAAGGAACAACCAAAAGAAAGGAATTCCAATAAAACCCCAATCGAAGTACGGAAAAGAAAGCGAACACTAAATGTTTTGGCTGATGTGTTTTTCTCTGAAGATGATTTTATCTGCCTTGAACATATGCTACATGTACGAAACACAATACTGTGATGAATTATTGGGTTCCCCGGAAAAAGTTTATTATCCATCTAGTTCATGCAGTTCACTGAATACTTGTTTTTTCGTGATTATTTATTTTTCCCCATTGGCAATGGATCAAATAGCTAACAAAATTTGAAATAAATAATTGAATAAATCAAATGAAATAAAATATCCCTACAAATGTTTTGAATAACAATATCCATGTAAATTATCTTTGTTATCCCAGTTGGAATACATAAAATTTCTTGAAATTATTGTAAAAGCTTAATTCGTTGCTCTAAATGTTAAAAGCTTAGTAAAATTGTTGTAAATTGTTAACATTTAATTGCATTTGGTATTTCTATTTATCCATTACAAATTTAAAAATCAGTTGTTATAAAGCTCTCAATAAATTAAACATTACATTTTGTTTCTTTGATCGATTATGATTTTTAATTTAGAAGGCTTAAGTTAATGTGAGTTTTATTTAATAGTTTTTATAGAGTTACTTTGTGAAACGTGGAACAAAATAAGACTATTTCACCATTGGCCACTAGCCACACTTAAAACCCAATTACAATTAGCATACTTAAAAATTGATAAATCAAAAAAGAAATTCAAAAAGTAAATCTAGAAATTAATACAAAGACTTATTTTTACCTTTGTCTTGTATTTCTATTTAATTAAAATCTTAATTGTGTACCTTAATATTCGAAATATTAATACTTGTAAGTATTAATTACTTCTTATTATTAATACTTGTATTAATATTGTACTTAAGATGTCATGTATGGTTAATCTTAATACGCAGTGAAATACTTTTAACGCGAAAACGCTTACGGCGAAATATTGGTTAACATGAAATAATTCATAGGTCCCGACATACTGTTATGTATTTTCATGCATTTTTTCTCTTAAAACGAAACGAAAATTGCTTAACACGAAAAGTCTTCCCTTCTGAGAATCAATACAATTCGGAAAACACCAGCCACGCAGCAGGCAAGATTTAAGATGGGTGTGAAATGAAGTAGAGGTGGTTTTATATGTTTCGGATAAAAGAGACTAACTTGGCTTTGAAATACCCTTGGAATAGCCTGCGCCACGAGCTAATTTTATATATATCTGAACTACTTTTACTCTCCACATTCACAAGCGCCAAGCAAAAACATAGATATTTTTTTAGATATTAAAAAAATATTAATCTCTGATTATAGTATATTTTATTACATTCTTTACTACACATATAATTCATTTCAATAATTTATTTGTTAAAAAGCATAATAAAAAATTACCTCATGACTCGAAAATTATAACAAGTTTACAATACTTGCTGCCTATGTAAATATGAAACTATTTTCTTATCTATGTAGCAAATGTTAAAATAATTGTAAAACATTTCAGAAACGTATCAAGAATAAATTGCGAAAAACCTAGTCTCTTATATAAAACTTAGTTACTTTTTTACAGATATTGAATTAAATAACCAATTGTCCCTTTTTATAATGCGTATATATATAAAAATGAGTAAATAGATTGTCATATTCCTAAAATGCATTATGATTTTATTATAATTATATACATAATTTAAAAGGATTAAATGTCACTCGTATTTGAAGCTATGAATCCCTAACAATGACTTACTTGTTGCAGTTTGTTAAGAAGTCTCAGAGGTGTTAAATTTCTCTAGAGTTCTGAAAATATAAACGATTTTCAAACAGGTATAATTCTTTTAAATCTAAATTAAATAATTCGAATCTTTTACACATTATTTATAAAAGAATGGGGTTTCAGAAATGTATAAAATGTTTAAAATATAATCATAATTTTAAAAATTATAAGCATATGAAAATAAGAAACTTTTCTATAAGAAATATTTATTAAGTTTTACGTCGCACATGCTATTTTCTAAAATAGTAGCTTTAATTACTAGCTATAAGTAGATTTATAAAGTTAAATGTATTCTTATTACAAGGTAGCTATTTTTATATAAATAGAATAATAACTTACACATTTTAATAAATAAAAAATACATTTTTAAAAAAAATATTTAAAAAATTGCAATATTTTACAAATATTTTGAAATACAAAAGATATATAATACTAAAATTAAATATGGTTTAAAGAGTATGATGCATTTCATAATTCTATAAATGTTTATACATCAGAGGCTACTATTTTAGAAAATAGCGTGCGCAAAGCAAAAAATACTTAATATTTATTATAGAATTTTCATATGCTTATGATTTTAAATTTATTATTATATTTTAAACATTTTATACTTTTCTGAAGCCCCATTCTTTTATAAATAATGTGCAAAAGATTCAAATCATTTAATCTAAATTGAAAAGAATTATACCAGTTTGAAAATGGTTTATATTTTCAGACCTCTAGAGAAATTTAACACCCCTGAGACACCTTAAACAAATTATACGTTATTGGTTAATATGATATTTTAGTTTTTATACCAAATTTAGAGCTTTACTTGTAAATATTTTAATAAAACATAATTTATGAAATTTAGATTTTGGTGACTGCGAAGAAGCTTGTGTTTACCACTTTTAAATTGATTTATGAATAGAAAGAAAATTGGTGGAGGGATGTGTGTGTGAGTATGAAGTTAGAGTTGTAAATCCAGAAAACATAAACAGCAAATAAATTTTCTTTATCAAATTGGTGATAGTTTGAGCTTTAGCTCTTCAGAAATAATTCAAAGGGAAAATTATATTTGTTAAAAAATAATGGATAAAAAGTGTTATAATTCCCATTTTCAACTAAATTATTAAGATATATTTTGCGCTTATCTTCCCCATAACGGAGAAAAACTATGTCTATGAATTTTAGATTTAATAAAAAGGTTCGAGATAAGATGACTAAGAACATTTGGTGAAAAGATTGTTCTAAGTTAATTTTTTTGCCAAAATATTATATTTAAATAAATTTTTGTCAAATTGTCCTTAAAACAATTTTATGCATATATTCTAATCTAAGGGACACTAAATATCATGAAAATTATCCATTTATGCACTTTGCAAAATCACGGTTCCGAACGTAGTCGGATACCTTAACTGCATGAAATGTATAAACCTCGGATATGAAAAGTGAAAATCCACTGTAATCTTGTACCGTTTAACCCTTCACCTACCGTCGGTACTTAAAGTATACCACTCACTTTAAATTACATAGAATAACCATTTTTACGCATACTCATTTTTACGAATACTTACCCGAAATAAAGTTCACTCTTCCGAGATATATGGCAGCACGTGTTCTATGATGAGTATTTTTGCGGAGAAGGCGAATAGTTTTACAGCAGAAGTTGCCTTTTTCAGTTGACATTTTTATCGGATTGCGAAGACTCATTTTTTTTCCAAAAAAGTAGTTAATTTAAAATATGTGTCTTTTTTTGTATCTTAATAAAGACCTTAGAAAACGATTCGACTATTTATTTTAAATGATCAATGTATATAATTAATTTTTCAGTTGAAAATATTTAAATTAATTAGCTCTAACGGATTAAATTTCCCAAAGTTGAGTATTTTATTTATTTATATCCCTTAATTTTCAGTGTAGTGATTCAAAAATAATTATTGCATGAAAAATTTGCAGTAAAGTATAATGTGGTAGATAAAAGGTTAAGGGGTTATTCAAATAAGATTGAGTTAATGTGGCAATATCGTCCATACACATCTACATTAATACCTGGAACTTAGCGATAGATGGGTCTGAGTGATAGCCACTGACGTAGCTAGCCCTGCATCAAAATTCTTTCAGGACCCTTTTTTAGATATGAATATTCTGTTGATGGGACAATAGTTACACATGATCGGGCCCTCATAGCTCGGGGGCGCCGTATCATTGATATGGCTGATACGGCAGTAGCTACGCTCCTGGTGATAACCTCGTAAGTCGAAGTACAATTTTTCATATAAATACATGTAAAATACTTTTAGTTGGGAGCAAAAACGAAAGAAATAATAATTTAGAAAGAAAATGCTTTACATAAATTCTAACACAAATACGAAAATGCAAACCGAAGCTATATTTTGCAGAAGGTTTCATAAAATCTAACAATATAGTGTGTGCGTTGGCTCATAGATTTTTTTTGCTCCCACAAAATTTCCTCGTAGCATGCTAATATTTTTCTTATTCCTTGTCTGGTTAAAAAAATACTCTTTTTGTTGGAGTCTATGCTTTCTAACATTTGATACTTTTTTCAATTAAACAGAGTACTTCTGTCAAATTTTCAACATCATCAATCGATTTGTCTGAACTACTTCCACAGACTCAAGTTTTTCAAAGTCTTGCTTTTGCTCATGCACTTCTATAAGCTCAATTACCAGCTCGTGTGCTTAAGAATTCAGTAATTCTTGAGCACCATCACTTTCCTCTTCTAAATTTATTTGCCTGGCAAGATTGGCAAAAAACTTCTTCAATCACATTACCAAATTACCTGTAGCTCTGGTACTGATTCCTCTTGAGTTTCAGTGATGAATAATGATGGGAGGCGCGGATTCATTCAGGAATATTCAACAGAACTTCAAAATTGCTAACTCAGTTTGATGGAATGCGTTTTCTTTCCCCATCACTGAGGGGTGAATTCCTCAGCAAAGGGTGCCTAACATTCCCACGCCTGGAAAGATCATTGCACTCATAAATATAGGGTGCGTCATAGGATTTTCCCCCGCTTCCAAATGGCATTGAACCTTGTGCGGTAACTCTGCGCTGGTTCTGGACCAATCAGAGGCAATTAAGTGGACAAGGCAGATAGTCCGCTCTAGAATATTGTAGTGAAAAGGCATCGAACAAAAAGGGGATGCACCCCTATTTGGAGACACAGACACTCGGAGACGGACATAGACAGAGACAGACTGAGCAGATCCAGACCTTGAATCTAGACTCCGCGGGACTCCGGGCGGCAACAATGTCCCTACTCCATCCCTCCTCCTATCTCTCTCAAAGCTAAGTTAAATCTTAATCTTGTTATGCAGTGTATTTACAGTTACTTTAAAATATGTTATTCAATAAAATTAATTGTCACTTTATACGATCGGATTTTTAATTTAGTGTACAGTAATTTGTCTATAGAATATTAGTGTTTAATTTTAACTTGAGTCATGATGCGATGTAAAATTAAGAATAGGGGTTTTCATCATACAAAGTAAATAAGTTATCATTAGCGTCCAATCAATAAGAAAGATGAATCAACGAAATCTGAAAATCGCATAATTTTGGGTTCGCGTACGTCGAGATAGTGTAAGTCAAGTTATTACTGTATTATCATCTATAATAATCCCTTATTATTTATAATTGTCTAGATCATTGGCTATTGATGTGCTATGTGGTAGTGACGTTTCTTTACGTGTTATTCTAGCTCAAATTGAAAATTCTCTTGAATGATAAGAGCCCCAAGCTAGAGAGGATAGACCTCGCGGATACCCAATTTTTACTGAATATTCCAGGATTTATTGATTTAATTCAACAAGTAAAAAATATTAATTCTTAAGGACTACTTGCAACAGCATTTTTTTAAAAAAGATGGAGATATGGAAATTTTTTGATGGCTTTTAGATTTATTTAGTACATTTTAAGAAGAAAATGCTAAAATTAAAAAGAGAAAAAGAAATTATTATTGCTAAATTGGGAGAAAATTGGTAAAAATTTACTAAACGTGGCCCACTTTGTCCAAAAGTTTATGAACAAATTCTCAAGTTTTCAATTTTGATCTGTTACTTAGGTATTCGTTGTTGAAGTGACCTTCAGGTCAGAGATATTTTAATTTTTTCAAAAACTAGAGCATTTTTTATATCATTTATATGAATTGCTTAAAGAAACTGCGATTATATTCACATAAAGGACTGTAATTTTTTTAATAAATCCACGATTGATAAATATGAAGGTTAAAACAGCTCTATTACACAAAACCTACACAAAAAAATTTCAGTTAATTAATCTTAAGAGTACAAAGTACCCTAAAAATTTAATTTTTAACGAAAAAAAAATTTTTGCATTTTTTGGTGGCCCATATCATTGAGATGCTTGCCACGAAATTTCAGATCTGTTAGCAAATTAGTTTATAAGAAATTTGAAGTTTTATGAGCTATGGTTTTGCTTTTGGTTTCATTTTAAAGCATTTTTTGACACTTAAGTTGAATCAATTAAAAATGTTTTTGAGTTTTTAGTTTCAAATGATTATTAATTCCTATTTTCATTACTAAAATCATTTCTGCTTGATTATGTATTGACTTTTTTGAGTTCTCATAATTAATTAATAAAGATTAATTTCATGGCCAATTTTTGCTTTAAAAATAGTTTATATAACTTGAAAGCTTTATCATTAATTTTTCTTGTAGAGAAAATGCCATGGCAAATGCGTTCTGGGTTTCTGTGAGAAACAATATTTCGAAGAGATGGAATACTACTGAAAATGATGTATCTAAAAATCAGTCCTCAGCTGATTCGGCAATTAGACTTCCGAATACAAGCATTCTGAATTCAAATGCTGCGGATATAAATAAATATTTCCTTGATGTACCAAACTACATTATACTAAACATATTGCAGTACTATATTTTAGTAATTTAAAGTCGTACGACAAGAGCTAAAACTTCCTAAACTGCCCCAATTTAAAACTGAAAAAAATTAAATTTTATGAGCAAATCTAACTATTTTTAGCTTAAGTTAGTATCATTATTATTTTGTACATAAATGCTTCGTGTTTCAAAACTTTTGTGAAATATTAGGTTAAGATAAAGCTGAATAAACTGACGTCTTAACAAAGGCTATCAATATTATGCAAAAATATTTTTTGAATTAAAAATATAATTTTCAGTCATTTTTAATAAAAATAGTGTTTTAATGTAGAACATACGTTGGAAAATAACATATTAAAAAATTAGAGTTTTACGGGCATTATAATTTTTTGTTTTATGACTTTACAAACTTTAAATGCGTTTTTCTCAGACTTTTAATTTTGAAGGTATAAGTGTTTTCTAATCCATAAGGCTTTTTTCCTGTTCAAGATAGAGCCTTGAATATTTTGTATATACTCCCAAATGTATGTTCTATAAAAGTTAGTATGGATTTAGGGCTGAGAACTCCTGTTATTTTTCTAAAAAAATGCCAAATTTGATATTTTAAAAATTTTCGTGTTTTTTCCAGGTTTTTCTACAAAAATAATTATTAAAAATCAACAAGGGAATAGATTTTCAAATCCATACTAAATATTGTTTGTAATAATCTAAGAATCATAAATAACTTAAAATTACTAAAAAAGTTTTAAAAAAAATTGAGTATTTTATAAAAGTTTGAAAAAACTTTAAAAATTCCTAATTTTTTAAAATTGTAAAATAATGGCTGGTCAAACTGACTTTTTGCTCACAGAATCAGCTTAATAATATAATTTAAATATAAAACATCAATTATTTTTGCTGTAGCTATTTCCAAAAAAAATTTTGATAAAGGGTACCGTGTAGTCTTAAGATGTTTCGAACAATTGCTCTCCCTATTTGATTTTTTTCATAAAAAAACATACTTCGATTAAAATGCACTGTAAGGTTTGACATCTTGTTTAAAGTTATGGTACCTGCTTTTATTAAAGCGCTTGTAGTATTTGTTCTGGGAATGGAAAATAAAAATCTTGGTATTTTCAGAAAGCCAATAATATAATCTATAAAATAAAATCATAAAAAAAATTTTAAATTTTATAAAAAATTTACGATTTTATCGTTGTCGGATACTTTAAATGAGATAAATGGAAGAAATTTTTACATTCCTTTTTTCTATTATGAAAAGTTATCAATCATACTCAGAAAAATGTTAAACATCCGTTTTCGAGCCGCAGATGCATGCCAAAAAATCAGTTCATATTAAGAAAGAAATAAACTTAACTTTTCCCTGAATGACACAAAATCACATCTTTGACGAAAGAAGATTGAAATATTTCACTTGGTCCTTGTACAAAGACAGGAGTGATATCCTTTTATACTAAATTGCATCGCAATTCATTTCACTTCATTTGGAAAAGTTTCTAAATAGACTTTTAATTAAGCACTTCCACAAATGAAGTGGACCTATTCAATCGTTTTCTTTATGTTTATACGAATACTTTTACAATCTTTGAAAAAAGACCCATTTCCATTCCAAGACCACTGGAATTTTCACTTACGCTACAAACAACTCTGCTGCAATTTTCTTTAGCGAGCTCCAATAGACCACTCTTCTATCCAATTAGAGAAAGAATGCCGACATTGATTAATTTAGTATAAATCCAAATTACTTTGCAAACCATCTTTCTTTCATACAAATCCCCAAGAAATTAAATAAATGTTTTCTATTCAACGCGAGTCACTTTCATTCTTGAAGCAGTTGGGTTTCATTAACAGTTTAATTTGGAATGGCATGACATCAGAGTATTATTCGGTTACATTTTGACTTAAGTTAAAGGGAAAAAAGTAGATTTGTTTGGTTGAATATCCACTTTAATTTATAGTATTTATTTGAAGGAAGAGTTTATCAATATATAATGGTAATAGTGAAGAAATCTAAATTAGTACTTGCGTTAGATAAAGCGCTTAAAGGCAGTATACGATAAGTGATTAATTATTATAAAGCTTACAATAAGGATTAAAGGAAGGATTAGTAGAGACATTTCAGAACCTTTTTTCTACTAAAAAGGAAAATAAATATACTCAATTGGAACTAATTAAATGCGTTTGAAAAAGGGCATATCCTTTCGTTATGCACAATCGTCAAAAAAAATGACATTTTCAATAATTTTCCCAATTTTCCTCGTTATTAGTTAAAATTAGTAACAAACGTCATGAGTGTAAGGGAATTAACCCTTCTGTGGGTCTTGGGAAGATTACTTCCCATCTACCTGCGTGAAGCACATGGTTTTCAACAATAGACGATGTAGGAAATGTAGCATAAAGGGACAAGGAAAGAGAAACCGCTACATGAGTGTAGAATGGGGCATTGCAACACGTGCTTCTAATCTTTCAATGGCAAACAATCACCATTAAATTTAATTTTCTTTATTCTTCCCACCCCTAAAATTTAGATGTAAACATAAAATTCGGCAAAGTAAAACATATTTCCTTAAATTCTATAGTTTAATTGTTAAAGACAATAAAAACCTGCGAGAAATTAAAAAGAGAAATAAATTGTCCATGTAAGGGTTACATTTTGATGGTAATATTAGAGATTAATGGAGATATTAATAGAGAGATAATTATAGAGATATTAATAGAGAGATAATTATAGAGATATTGATAGAGATTATTAATATTTTCCAAGAAATATATAGTTATCACATAATATATATAAAGGAAAAAAGATTCTTTTTTTTCTCTTATCAGATACTTTTTTTAAAATTAGATTAAATTTTAAATTTTGTAAAATTCTCCTTTTTATTAACAATGGGTAATCTAGTATAAAAATTTATACGTAACTTTTTCAAAGATACTTATGCAGAATAATACATATTTATTGTCTTATTTTAGAAGCGTGATTTTTTTTTAATTTTAAAAAATATAGTTTATTAAACAATTACAAAAAAACCGGTAATTGTAGCACGCATATAATTCTTAGGTGTTCAGGATCATTCTATATCTTATAAAATCCTAAATCCAAATTTTCTCACAATTTCCTCAAAATAGTTTAAGATGTATTTGAAAAAGAAGTTATTATTCCCGATTTGTCATCATTAAGGGGTCATATACTCATTTAGAATTAATTATCGATCCATTTTCATCCAGCGTTAAGAAAGAGGAAAACCATTATGAATCGCTTATACTAATGTAATCTGGAATACGGGTCATTAACAGTTTTCCTAAATTATCTCTGAGACAAACGAGAGACGATCAGACTAATAAGATTTGAAATATTTTCTTCTTAGACTATTTATGACATAATTCTGCCAAAAAACTGTATCTGTAATGAGAAAAATTCTCTTTTAGAAGTTAGATAATGCCAATTTTAGTTGATTTATTGATTCATTAACACTATAATTTAGTTTCCTTTGAGCCAACTTAGATAGTAATTTTGTCGAGCTGCAATAAAAATAGCAAAAATTCTTATAAGTGTGAACTTTTTTTACTGCAGACACACTTAAATAAAGTTTAGCATTATTCAAAATATAAAATGTGCAGGGTGGTTAATTGTCAGCCTAATTTTCAAACAGGAAAATTCCTGGTTCTTTTATATTCTGGAATACCTGTCTTGAAAACGAGTTGATTTCTTGGCAAAGTCCGCAGCCACAAGCAAAGAAATAAAATATCAGTTAATATTCCAAAATCTTTTGCAACAAAAAAATTGAGGAAAATGTTGTCGCACTCTTTGGAACACTCAGTACACGCAAGGAACCATTTCGCCAGCCATTACGCAAAGGCTATCTTGTGACCACTTTTTTACAAATTATATCACACAATTTCTTAATGGTCATAGCAATTTTAAAGTGTACCTGAGCAAATTCACCCAGTGCCCTTCCAAATTTTGTGACTGCAGTTCTGGTGGTGAGCAAAGCATTTAACATATTATCTTTTTTTTGTCCAAAAATTAAGAAAAAAAATGCCTGAAAATTAAACTGCATGTTCTTAAAATAAACTGGCCTAACCTATTATTTTTCAACTTGTTTCAAGTAAAGCTTCTTTTACTTTATTTTTATCTTCGTTGATTTCATTTTGTAAATTTTTCATTTATCTGTTTTTGTAATTTTATTGAATTGGTTTTAGTACGAAATTGTTTTAATTTGCAATGTACTTTTGGTTTTCGTAACTTTTTTTCTTCATTATTTCGTAACTATTGTTTTGTTATTTGTTTTTTTTTATTTTATTTGTCTTATTTTGTTTCTTTTACTTCTGTAATTCTTTAAACCCCGCGTGATTTTTGTAGTGCCCGGAGATTTTTTTTTATATAGTTCAATTAAAAGACCCAGTCTTGCATAATTTTTTTTAAAGATTTAATGGCATTTGTATTATTTTCCCTTTCATCACACACACGATAAATATTGTTTTTTGAGTTAAAATTATGTGACGCAAAAAATAACATCCTCAACGTAAAAACTAATAAAAATGGACATAAATTTTTGTTTGTAAATCACAAGTTTCCTTTTACATTTTAATCAAAATACTAGTTTTTCAAATCAACAGAAACATTTGATTGAGCTCATTTATACGTAATCCAAGCAAATCAGATTTGAATGATTTGATCCTGTACCTCTCAATCATATTTCAGTACATTGCAACATTTTTATATGAATGAAACTAATATACTTAATGCATTACCAAAATTTTTACAACACATCTGCAGCTTGCAACCTATTATTTCACTTTCATTTACCTTAAGGAATTAAAAGCATAAGGTCCTTTACACTTGTATATTAAACGATATAAGTAGTTCTCACCTAAACAGTGAGTATTGCTGGGTTAGAATCGATTTGAATTTGTTTTTGTTCGTCAATAAGAGAACAGACAGAATGTTCTTAAATAAATATTTACAATTGATAATAACTATATCTGCTCATAATTTTCATGTTCAGAAACTCATTTCTTCAAAGAAAAGAGGCTTTATGTAAATGCATTTTTTGATATTTTCGACAAACAATTAAGAATTAAAGAAAAGTTTACCTTTTCCAGAGTGTTTATGTGTGTGTATGTGTGTCTTATCACAAATATAATTTACTTATTCTGACAAAATCAAACAACTGTTAATATTTAAAGGCAATTATGCACACTAAAGTAAAATTGTGTGGTCAATAAATGAAAATAAAACTTCAATATTGAACTTAAATAATAAAAATTAGAAATATGCTTATATAAAAGCAATTGGTAGTATACTTTTTTCGTTACTACAGGTTTTAAAGATATTTATTTCATTTATTGACAAGTTGTGTAGAACAAAACCTTTTAAAAATTTCTTAGTGATGTAATCATTTTTAAAAATCATAAGCTACATGGTCAGTCCCAAAAGCTCCCGGAATGATTTCTTGCAGTTGACAACGCTGGCAGGAAGGGGGGGGGCGGAGCTTCCAGCGGAAAAGTTGATGGGGGATCTAAGCTTTGAAACAAGACCGGGGTCAGTCACCTGTGGGCAGTTATTGAGGCAGGGTCAGACGGTGCCTGGCCCCGCCTACTGCACCCTCGTTGAGCCGAAAATGGACTCGTTGCTAGAGCTACTTGAGCCATTATCCTCACATCCCAGCAACCAATAGGAAGACTCTTTTTCCGCCGAACTCCTTCCTCCAAAAACCTAGTTCCAAGCCTTGAAGTCACATCCACTGGCCCGCCGCCGCTCCAATAGCCATGAAGAACACCTCTAGTATGAAAATTCCAGAAAAGCCATTCATCTAGCAGACTATCAGATACGGGATTAAGGGTTCCTAGAAACCTAGATGTCCGCAAAACTTTCCATAGATTCCGTAGAACTGCGCTGTGCAATAATCTTTTGTGTGAAACGGTAAAGGATTGAGACGCTCGAAATGCCTACAATGACGAAGCGATGTAACAAATCCAAACTTTTATTCGGCACAAGAGGTTCTGGGAAGGTTGGGAGTCCATTAACGACAACGCCCAACAACATTCCAGACAAACGACTCGATGCAAGAAGTGCGTCAAATTTTAGACAAGAAGCGACGATAAAATGTTTGGATGATTTCAGAAGAGTATGAATACCCAAAACAATTATTCATCGCGTTTTAACAGAAGATCTTCAAATGCGCGACAATTGGATCTTGCATCATGACAACGCTTCAAGCAACACCGCACATTGTCTCCGAGTTGCTGACCAATATGGGTGTTACAATATTTCCTCGGCCTCCATACAGCCCCGACAGAGTACCAGCAGACTCCTTTTTGTTCTAAGGTATCAAAAGAACCTTAAAAGAAACTCGGCATGATTCGCTGGAGCAGGTAGTGTATTTTTTGCTCAACGAGGGTACAGTAGATCCCTCTCCATGAAGCGTGACCCTGCCTATGAAACTACGACTCAGTTAAACTGACATCGATATCTCGTTTCAAAACTTAAATCCACTCCAACTTTTCTACCCTAAGCTCTGCCTCTCCAGGCATGGTTGCCAACAACAAAAAGTCTTTCTGTAAACTTTTGGAATAGACCCTGTAAAAAGATTTGCAACTAATAATTAAAAATTGATTATCTAAAGGAATGCTTCATAAAGATAAATTTCCCCTTGCAAAATGCAAATGCTGTTTTTACTTGCTACCATCGATTTAACAGACAGTTTAAGCAAAACGTGCAATTATTATAAACTGATTCATGATAACAATATTTTATAATGAAACTGATAGTATTTTTTGAAGATATCTTCCCATCAATGTTTTTATAAATATTTTGATACAAATACATGTTAATAATGATGACTGCTATAGTATTATTTGAAAGAACTTGTTTATTAGCTTCTTATAGTATAAAAATTATAATTATATACCTATTATCCTAAAATAAAATATTTCCTCAAAGTGTAATAAAATTTGTCGTTTATTTTTATTCAACTCACATCTATTTAAGAGAGCAGAATAACTTTTCAATCGTTTCGTTATATTAATTAGTTTAAATTAGAATTTCTGTTGGAGTGTTAGATACGAGATAGACGAGACCAACAAAATAAAGAGATTCTCGTACGAATATCATATAACTTCATAATTGTAGGTGTTTTATATATAAACAACTGACACACACACGTTTGTTACAATTAGAAAACATAAATACATAGATAAGAAATTCGGAAAATACCAAAGAATACAAATTCCAAGGAATACTAATGACTTTTCAATGTTTTTTCACAAATAGAAAACAATGAAAAGTTTTCAAGCAATCTATTCAGCATTTACAATACTTTCGTAGAAATTAATTTGTTTTTCAATGACATTTTGAACATAACTACTCCAAATTAGTTTTTTCAACTGTATATTAATCATGATTCTGTGTTTTCTTCCTAAATATGAATCAATATGTTACTTGTAAACGGTTTATTTTAAATTCTTGTTAACTCGAAGCCAACATCTATTTTAGAATAAATATTGCTTCAATGGATTATTTATCTAAGGTAATGTTTTATCTTTTTTTATTCTGTTTTTAAATAAAACCATTTATAAATAAACCCAGAACGTTTTTCAACCAATGTTTTGAAGTTGTTGCTCCTTTTACTATTTGCTCGAAGTAAATATTTATTTTTTGAACCAAAATCCCTTCATTTCATTTGTTTGCTATCTTTACTTTTATATGAGTTGCCAAACAGAATACTTTTGTATACACGTGTGATTTAGCAGAATTTTACCTTTAGTTGATTAGTGTCACTCTGGTTGAGGAACTAATAGTTAAGTAATGCTGTAGTTAATGTTTCTGATGCAACCTGTTTGACGGTGTTGTATCGAGGTCCAAGAAATTCATCGTGGCAAAGTACTCATTTGTTATGCTTGTGGTTATCCGTAGCTTTTGAGCGTCATACAGGTGGCTAAGTGATTTCGCTTGGTTACACTCCAGTTAAGAGGGAGAATACCCTAGAGGTTGTCAGAGGCCTACCACCACCTTTCCCCTTGCACCAACCTCACGAAAGGACTTGAGGTTCAACCGCTATTCAGAGTGCCCCCTGCCGCAAAGGCACTATACATTTACAAACATCCATGCCTGGAATTCCATCAGAGGCCCTACAGCTGATCAGAAAGCGTCCCTAACTACTATACTATGAGATACCCTCTTAGCTGGGGGTACCATCTCTTCATCTACTCGACCTAGATTTGTGGGAGATAATGATTGAGGACCCAAGTCAGCCATAATAAAACCACTTTATTATTATCAATTCAAATATTCTAAGACAGTCTTACTCTAGGAAGGAAATCAGGAGTGATATAACGTAACCCTAATATCTATGTAAATAAGCGCCTGGAATCCTAACAGCTTAACTTTCAGTAACGTTATCCTGTAATTCTCAATCTTTCTTAATTTCTTTGACTCGCTAAAGCCTGTTCTATAATTACACTTCTAAGTTTAAATCGTTACCATCAGCTCACGGCGTTCACCATCTCAGCTTCCTTTAACCTTCTCTTCTTTACGATTACTAAACATCCACTATATATCTACTAACTAATCTAAATATCAAAGTTTCTTCTTGAGAGGATTAGCTATGAAACAACTGAATGCTGGCCACAAAGATTCCCCAAGAGGATTAGTAGGGAAAACACGGTAAGGCCCCGTCACAACTGGATGGGTGGCATAGATAACTAATTGATAGAATGTTCAAATTTTCTATTTCCAAAGACTTTTGTCTAATGTTTTACGAGTTAGATATTTTAAGGCTTAAAATCCATATAAGAACAAGGCATCCCACTATTAAATCTACTTCTAGTGTAAAGGATGACAATTTCATCCGGGAAGTGGCTTAAATTATCCAGTTTATAATGCTATTAATTAGGAAGGGTAACATTCATATTTACCTTAAAGGCGACTCGTTTGATTTCGAAATTAATCTCACATAATTGAACGCAATAGTAAATGACGCTCTACATCCTTTAAACATTTTCAATTCAAAGAAGTGGATTAGGAAAGATCCAAAAACGTTCATAGAAATGAGAATTGTTTAAACTCGTGGTTGTAGTGAAATGAAATGGCGAAATTCCATTTTTAATGTCTCTGAGGTCAATAAAAGCACTATGGTGAATAGATAAAAGTTGACTGTTGTTGTTGTTGCTAATGCCGCCTGATCGACAGTGCCAGATCAAAGCTCAATAAATTCATCGGGGCAAAGGGCTAGATGTACGCCTGACGTTGACATTAGCCTTGAGCACCATGCAGGTGACAGTAAGATTTCGCAGAGGTTCACCAAGACGGATATATACGCCGGTGGCACTTAAGGAGTTTATGTTAATCAACGGGGCCGTGGGTAGCCTAGTGGTTAGAGCATCGGACTCCAGATCGGAAGGTCTGGGTTCGATGTCTGATGCCACCAAAGACCCTCCGAGTACACACGGAATACGTGCTCATTAAAACAGTGTGTCCGAAAAACTTGTGGGTGATCGCAGCTGAAACCACGAGTGCAGGTGACTGGAGAATATTTCCCTTCCCTCCAGTTCCATCTCTAAATTGTGGAGGTGGAGATCGGTGATGTTGCCATCAATCCTAAAGAAGTCTAACGTGTGTCACAGGCTCTGGAAACATTCATTCCTTCCTTCCCTTCGGAACATAAGGTGGGGAACGAGAATATATATTTTATATATATTTTATATATATTTATATATATTTATACATATTTTATATATATTTATATATATTTATATATATTTATACATATTTTATATATATTTATATATTTATATATTTATATATATGTATATATGTATATGTGTACATATGTATATGTGTATATATGTATATGTGTATATGTATATGTATATGTATATATGTGTATATGTATATATGTGTATATGTATATGTGTATATGTGTATATGTATATATGTATATATGTGTATATGTATATGTATATATGTGTATATGTATATGTATATATGTGTATGTGTATATGTATATGTATGTATATGTGTATATATATGTATATGTATATATATGTATATGTGTATATATATGTATATGTATATATGTATATGTATATATATGTATATGTATATATATGTATATGTATATATATGTATATGTATATATATGTATATGTATATATATGTCTATGTATATATATGTATATGTATATATATATGTATATAATTGTATATGTATATATATAAATGTAAGGAGAATTAAATTAGATTTAAAACTGAATTACCTATATATAGCATTTAACTTTTATTTTTAATTACATCTTCAAGTATTAAATTATTCACCCAATTATTTTTCCGAAACATATGGCCTAACCACTAAGCATTTCTAATCCCAGATCATTATATTTAATAGCTCTATATGTCAGCATTAACTTTCAAGTACATATTAAATATGAGATACCTCACACAGCCGGCGTAAGTGGTAAAATACTTAGATTTCCCTGTGGCGTTTTTTTTCTCTCTGCCTCTTAGCGTCATATGATGTCGAGAATTCATTGAATGAAGTTCCTTTTTAAAATTAAGTCTGATTCTGGCTCGAAACATGCCACATACATATATATATATAAGAAATTTGTATTATATATCAAAAACAAGAAATAATAGATAATGAACATAACAAGAAATAACGTCATAAAAATATAAAAGCTAAACATGAAGATCGAATTTATAGAAAAATAAAAAAGGAACTACAAAAACGAACCTAGCGAGTCATAAAGAAATTTCTTTCTTAGGACCGAATAAGTGGGGTTAAACTAGTTAGAAGTCGCCAACCTTCCCCCTTTGCAACTCGGTAGGAAAACCAAATAAAATAAAGAAAAATTCAAAGTATGTAAAAACTCACAGAGAGTATGATAAAACCACTGACTACTACTCTGTAACAAACTCTCCCAAACTCTCAATGCAGAAAAATCCCAAAACAATTACGTAAGAAAAGTAGAAAAATCCTATGTATAAAACAATTACATAAGAAAAGTATTTTTCAAAAAATAATTTAATAAAATTTCTTTACTCACAGAGCTTTTTCCGAGAGAATCAAGCGTCTTGAAATTAATGAAAATCAATTATTCACCGAGTTAAAAAATTCGAATATACATAAACGCATCTTTTGAACTAACTTTTAAACCAGCCAGCAAAGATAGATATCAAAAGAGATGAGACCATCAAATATGGTAGACTTTGAATTGGTTGATTGTCAAAAATTTGTTTGGATGTCAAAAATGTGTAAGATGTTCGAGATGTGTGTGGAGAAGATGTAAACTGTGATATGAGTGTTATGATATAATCTTCACAGCAAGACCACTAACATGCTGACTTTGAAATCCTATTGTTTTGCGGTGGTTTTGGAATTAGAAGTAGCAAGACGGTTAATGTATTTGTGATGAATATAAGTTCTTAAGAAATTAAAAGGGCATTCACATGATCTAAACAACATTGGAAAAAAGATTTTATGATCTAAACAACATTGAAAAAATTTTTTTTATGATTTAAACAACATTGTAACAAATTTTTTATATTATTGTATTTATCTATTTTGTGGGTAGTTAAGTTATCATTTCTAAATGAAAAAAATTCAAAATGATATTTCTGTAAATTGATATATGCAAGTTACTATTCCATACAGGAATTTTAATTATATGGAACTTAAAATAATCTCTTTTGTTAAAAATGTTACTGACTACATTATTGTTAGTAAGATGCAAGTCTCTAAATCCAAGAATTCTACCATATTAGACTTAAAGTTAGTTTTAAGGAGGTTGAGATAGTCAGGGTAGAACGTAATAGTTGGTTTGTATTCACTATTCTTACCAAAAATTATTAAATCATCTATATAACGATAAATCAAGTAAGAATCATTTACAACATGATCAATTTCAAAAAAATGTAAATATAGGTTCGCTAAACAATTACTAGCTGGACCACCCTGAGGTAATCCTTTGATCTATTTATAAAGATTCTGATCAAATGCAATGAAATTTTCTTTTAATACGAGGTTAACACGAATATCAAATTTTTCTTTTTTCATTGAAGTATATAATTCATATTTATCATAAATTATCTGTAGAACCTTAATCATATCGTCAATATATATAGAATTAAAAAGGTCTTCGAAATCAAAGCTATGCATGGAAAAAATTAACATATCCTTAGTAACTCTAGCGATCTCTAAGCTATTTTTAATTATTGCCGTGTTTTGTAAGTTATCAATAAAATTTTCAAGAAGAGATTGTAAGATCTTCCCAGACTTCGTGATATATGTATTCTATCCATTAGTGATACTACGGAATTTTATAGGGCTTTTATGAAATTTTGGTGTTAAAAAATACTTGGATATTTAAAATTATTTAGATGAATATTCAGTCTTTTGTTCAAAGCTAAAAGACGATTATCATCTTCTCTATTATTGTGAATTGATTTTTGAAATGTATTATTATTTAAAATGTGATTACTTAATATTTTACTGTAAATATATATATATATATATATATATATATATATATATATATATATATATATATATATATATATATATATATATATAATATATATAATGTATGTATGTATGTACATGCTCTGCGGGTATTTTTGAAAAACTATGTATTATATGGGAAACTAAATTGTACAAAAAATTAACTGTAGTTTCATACAATTCACCGTTTTTTCCTGTAATATATATATATATATATATATATATATATATATATATATATATATATATAAGTTTTAAAAAAGCGATATAAAACTTTCAGGATTTGGTAAGCAACATTTCATAGAGAACAGAGTGGCAAGCATTAGAATTGTACAGCTAGAAAATGACATACTTGCAATCGTAAGCACTATCGCAGTCCATCAATCAGTTAGCTTTTTCGAGGTAACGGAGTGGCTACTTCCTCACGGAAAGAAAGATTACAGGAAGCAGTTTTCGTGAATCAGGAGAAAAGAATGTAACACTCATACTTTATTGAGATACTATTTTTGTTACATTAGCAGGGAAAGAAAAACGAACCATTGGATATCTTATTACCTCCCCCCTTCTCCCCCAAATAAAAGCTATTCCTTAACTCTAGTTAATATTTTCATAGAAAAGGCTTTTTCCATCTGGTACTGTATTTATTTTGTAATTAACTGCAAGGAAACTCGCGGGGCTATTTATAATTGTGAACAATATATGTAGGCTGAGTAAGGAGCACCAATTCTATTCTTGTTAAGATAATATAGCAGCGTAAAAACTTGGTTTTTCATCAGGGTAACATAAATCATTTGTGTAACAATTTTATGTTAGTATTAATTAAAAAGGCTTTTCAGGGAACACAAGAATGCCTTAGGCCAACGTTTCTCAAACTGTGAATCCCGACACCCTAGGGGGGGGCGTGATAAATCTACGTGGGGGGCGCGAGCATATAAAAAAGTCAAAATAAAATATTTTGAATTACAAGGATACTGAGAGGAGGAAAATTTACCACATTAACAAATAAAATACAAAGTTACACTGATATATTATACTTATAAATGTATCAATTCTGCATAATGTGTTTGATAATTAATTTATCAACACTAAGTTAAGAAAAGTTTAAAGATTACTGATGACTCCCATGGGCTTATCATGTGCAAAAATACATAAAAAATTTAATACTTATCTTAATAATTTGTGCGGTTTATACTAAAAATCGTAGTCTAGGTATAGCGTCAAAGTACGTTATTAATGCATTCAAAACATTGTTATTGCAACGAGGGGGGAGGCACGATCAAAATTACGATTGAGAATTGGGTTGCAAATATTGAAAGTTTGAGAACCACTGCCTTGCGCAATTTGAAATGCAATATTTTGGATTATTCAGTCTGTACTGATTTTTTGAATGCTTTACACGAGTGGTCTTCAAACGGTGTTGAACGGGAACTTGAGGATCCTCTAAAGTCACAGTAAAAAATCGAAAAGAAAAATATGAACATGAATGGAAAATGGATTTATGTTATCTATGAAGTTTTCATAACCTCAAGAATATCTAAAGTTCCTCCCAGACAATAAAACTGAAAATTTTATTTATAATAGTAACTTTATTTTGCATACTTATTCAGCTTATATTAAGTGAAAGCAACATTAAAACGTTTATTCTCAATATGTACTACCTACTAAGTTCTGAATATTCTAACATTTACTATCCCAGGTTCCACAAAATAATTTTACATTTGTTAGTACAACGTTTTGTAAAACTAAATTTTCTAATGAAAATTGCGCCTTTTTGCCATTTGAGGAAAAAAACATATTGTTACGAATTTTGTGTAAATAGTGTAAATAATTTGTATTTGAGTATTTAATGTATTTATATTACTCTATGTTATATTTATTTCATGTTAAAATTGTACTATTCACAAGCAGTGCCGCTCCTTACGGTATAATGACGATTCAATCAGAACTTGGCGAAATCTTGGCGGCAGAGCCAAGTTGGCATTATTTTTGGCGACCAAGTTGGCGGCCAATTTTGAGACTTTGGAGACCATTTTGGCGTTATTGGTGACCATGTTGGCGAGTTCGGAACCCTCTGGAATCTTCTAGAAATTAGTAGATCTCTCCACTAGTGTCACGTTCAATGACACGAGCGTATATATTTCTAGAAGTTTCTGTCGCGCATATAAACAGATACTCACCGGTACCGCGAGCAGTCTTGATTAAGCCAGCGAGTAAGTGAGGATTGTTTTGACTAACCATTAGCTCGGCTGTGCTTGTGAATAATCTTTACTTAGTGTATTTTTAAACAATGGTGACTGTGTTTGATTGCTGTTGAAGGTGTGAAGACCTTCGGATATTTACCCTGTGAATATTGCCGATGAATACTGTATTGAAAGGATTGTATTTTCTATAATAAATTCGCATCGCTTTTAAAGAACTGTTTATTTGTTTATGTGTGATTGTTTTGCATAAAATCCTCGAACCCTCGGATCTACGTAACAATATAATAAAGGAAAGGAAACAACTTATCGATCTATCAAATTATCTAAAAGTTTTTATATCCTTTTACGTGTATTTATGACGCAAATGTTTACTAAATGAACCATTGATAGGAATCGCTGTTGTATAAGGTAAGATTAATACTTTGAACAGTAGAAAATACCATTAGATCTTGTGATGAAGAACATCATACCCTAATTACACATTATCCATTAAACACATATAAACTTCTTTCGGCTACAGTGAACTTTTTAGCAAAATATTTAAGCTTTTGATTTCAGTGTACAGCCATCCTCGTATTTTTTTATCAATTTGTTTGTTACTCTTGCCATTTTAAATACACCTTATTCCATCATTAAATTGGCTTAATCTCTTATGATATATATTTTAGAAGACTAAAAGATTTTACAAATAATTATTGCTCTCACGTTAATCCTATTGTCACGAGTTCGAGCCCAGTACCACTATAGACCCGCCGTGTAGGGCAGCGATGCACGCTAAATCTGTCGGGAGCTGAAACGTCCTCCCGTTGGTGTGGTGTGGTAGTTAGGAGAGGGGGGTGCCGCTCAGGTGTCGTCCACGTCACTTGACCATGGTTCAAAATTACGTGGTCCGTCGCCAAAAGCCCTCGTGCAGCTGAACAGTGCGACGTTAATCTTCACTCACTCACTCACTCACTCACGTTGATCCTAAAAGGTCTAACAATATCATTGTTAGTAATAAATTGTTTTACAGCTTCTTTCAGCCGCCCAAACGGTATAGTGGTTAGAGACGCTGTCTGGTGTGCCGTGGGACCGGGGTTCGAAACCCGGAGAAGGCATGGATGTTTTTAAATGTATAGTGCAGGGGAGGCGAACCTTTATGGATCAACGTTTCATTTTTCCTAAAGAAATGTTTAATGATGTAAAAAAGTACCATAAACTCTACTAAAAATTTGACGTGTGATTATTCAGAGAAAAAACTGAATACTATAACAACTTTAAACTCTTTATTTACTACAAAAAAATATATTTTGTTCTGTATGGTAATAAATGTTTTAGTTATACGTGCAATTCAAATTAAAGTAGCATTTATGTGACTTCTGTTGTTGCGAATTATATAGATGATATACACTGCTGGACAATTGCTAAGGACGGATAACACTATCATCCATAGCAACCACAAAATGAAAGGAAGCAAAATGTGGAAAATTAGAATAAGTGCGGGATATTAGTAAGAAGAAGTATGAGTATGCAAAATTTTTTTCCTCGTCTGTTCATCACGTGATAGCGTTCATAAGAGCTTTAAAAGTTTTGACGCGTGTGGACAGTTGTTGTTTCAAGTCAAAGTTTTACAGGAAAGATTTAATAGACGACTTTAAAATTTTTGGCATGTCTTCCCGACATCACATAGATGATTTTATGCGTGGCCGAATTATTGGAAAGATCGAAGCAGGGCGAAAAATAACAGATGTGACCAGGGAGTTTGACATCGCTCACAGCGTTGTTTCACGGCTGTGGAAGTCATTTAAAACTACTGGAATGTGTAGTAGACGGCACGGGGGAGGTCGTGTTAGAAGTACGACGCCTGCAGAAGACAGATATATCGTCCTATCAGCAAAAAGGAACAGGCGCACCACAGCTCAGCAGGTGGCAAATCAGTTTCTTGCTGCCTCAGGAAAGCAGATCTCCCGAGAAACAGTTGCCAGACGTTTGAGGGGAGGAGGACTATACGCACGCAGACCTGTTGTGTGTGTCCCATTGACCAGACAGCACCGTACTGCCCGTTTGCAATGATGTCGTGAGCATCACAATTGGACTGAACAGGACTGGGCATGCGTACTATTCTCAGATGAGAGTAGGTTCAGTCTGTCATCGGATTGTAGACGCCAACTGATCTGGCGCGAGAGTGGTACTGCTTATCGTCCAGAAAATATCCAGGAAAAGGTGCAGTATCATGGTGTGGGCCGGCATCATGATCAATGGCCGCACGCGCCTATGTGTGGTTGCGAATGGGACTATGACGGGCTAACGATACATTGATGAAGTTCTACTTTCTCATGTTCGTCTTTTCCGTGGTGCTGTCGGTGATAAATTTGTTTTTATGGACGACAACGCAATATGTCATCGAACATTCACTGTTCAGGATTGTCTAGACAGCGAGGGTATTCAACGTCTCGTATGGCCAGCGCGTTCTCCAGATCTAAACCCCATTGAAAATATGTGAGATGCTTTGGGGAGGCAAGTTTCTGGTCGAAACTATCCTCCGACAAACAAGAACATCCTCATCCGTGCACTCACAGAGGAATGGGATAAATTACCTCAACAGCTGCTGGATAATGTTGTGCAAAGTATGGTACGACGTGTGGAATTTTGCATCACACTCCACGGTTTCTTTAGGTGCCTGCTGTCTTTTAGATGCATTGTTCCATTTCTCCGTACGCAGATCAAATGTGAACAATTTTTTTTCTTTCAGATGTTTCACAGCTTTTATATATTTCAGAACAATAAATATTCTTTATTCTAATGTCTGAACAGTGTGGCAACTATATTTTATCCTACTAGGCCTCATATCTCGCTTAATGTTATGCTACATAGCAATTTTTGATCCGTTCTTAGCAATTGTCCAGCAGTGTATAACCTATATTAGGATTGTTATACATTAGTTTTAGCAAAATGCATGCTGAGTTGCAGTTATCTACGAAACCGTTTCAAATCGAGTTTATAATTGTATTCATCTCTGAAAATAATGACTCTCAGGCATAGATAGATGAAAATATGGTTAAAATAGCATGAGCCGGCTTCTTCAAACAATTAAATGTGTCTGGAATCGAATTCCATGTTTCCAAAATTTTGTTATTATCATTTTTACTAATATTGCTTGCTAATCTTTCTGTTTCAATTAATTCCAATTTTTTCCTCATTCCAATAAAGTTTTGAATCTATATTGAATAAGACTGAAAATCAATCAGTTGCATTTTGAATTCTTCAATTTTCAACCAATCAAATTGGAACAAGTCACGAACGAAGTCACATCAGGCTACTTAATAAACTTGAGCGTTTCCAATAACTTTTTGAACTGAGAAAATCTCGCTGAAAATATCTTGATTGAAGAATCAATTACAGAAATAAACAGTACTACAATAACTCTTTTTCTACATATGGTTTCTCATGTACATATAAATCTTTGATATTTTTTTCAAGTTTGGAAAGTACCTTTAACTTCTTGTAATATTAATAAAAAACACAATAACTATAACAAACGAACGTGCTTCTCGCCTCTACGCGATCTAAGACTAGAGTTTGTTCGTAATACTTCAGAGTGAACTTTGTTATTTTGAACTGAAATGCAAACCGTTTTGATCAGTCCAAAATATTGCATTGCGTGCCATTGGTTCGCCATCCCTGGTATAGTGCCTTCGCGGCATGGGGATATTCAAAATAGCCGTTGAGCCGCAAGTCCTCTCGTAAGGTTGGAGGAAGTGGAAGAGAGATGGGAGGTCCCTGGCCATCTCCAGGGTGTTCTCCCTCATAATTGGGATGTAACGGAGCAAAATCGTGCTGCCACCTGCATAGTGCTCAAAGGTAAAGCTAACGACAGGCGTCAAGATCTAGGCCTTCGCTGCGAGGAATTTCGGGAACCTTGATCTGATGTTACTGTCGATCAGGTGGCATAAGTAACAACACAGCTTCTTTCATAGTATTTATAGTTCCATCCCCTGACTAACGACATTTGCATAGACAGGGTTACTCCCACATTGCCCTTAAAGAAGACTGTTTTGACTTCTCTAAACCAATCCTGTTTCTGTGCGGAGTCATATTTTTCAAAACGGTTAAATCCCAAAGTATTCAAAGATGAGTCTTGTTTCCTATTTATTGATATAGATTTGGATCGAGACTTGGTGTAATAGTAGTACTCCCTTTGGGTGTTCACCCCTGAATGTAATTCCAGTCAATTCGGAGAAATTAGCCTTCGAAATTCATGCTTAGCTTTTATACAATTAAATTTCAATTTCAGCGAACGATTCTGTAGCTTGGTTGGCAAACCGTCTGTTTACTGTGCGTGAGGTGGGGGTTCGATTCCACGCGATCCACTTTTTTTTTCAATTAATTTAATTATTTTTTAAATTAAATAAATTTATTTATGAAAGGTTTATTAAATATTAAATTATATTTTATCTAATTATTTAGCATTTTATAAAGTAAAAAAAATTACTGTAATTATATAAGTATTATATTAAATTTTATAAAATATATTTTATACTAATAAAAAATATTTATAACAAAATATATAATAAATATTAAAAGATATTTTACATAAAAATTAGTTACAAATAGTTTTATAATGTTAAATACAATATACTATAAATAAAGTATTACATAAAATAATTTATAAAATATATTATTATTGTAAATTAATTATTTTATTATTAATATAATAAAAATATGTCCTTTTTATATATTATTAATTTAATTATTTTATAATTTTATAAAAATTTTAATAAGTTCTTTACAAATACAATTATTATGTTTAAAGAAGTTTATTTAAATAATTTTAATAAATTTGATTAAAATTTTAATAATAAATTAAAAATAATTTCAATAATAAATCATACGTTTAATAATAAACCATAATTTTAATAAATTAATAATTTTAATAATAAATTAATAATAATTTCAATAATAAAGGATAATTTCAATAATAAACCATAATTTTAATAATAAACCATAATTTTAATAAATTAATAATTTTAATAATAAATTAATAATAATTTCAATAATAAAGGATAATTTCAATAATAAACCATAATTTTAATAATAAACAATAAGTTTAATAAATTAATAATTTTAATAATAAATTAATAATAATTTTAATAATAAATTAAGGCTGTCTTCGGTGAAAGTACGAGAGCCCTAACTAAACGCGAAGCCCATTTTCAGACAGAAAAATGACACAATTTCCTCGAAAATTTGCAATATTATAACTCGTACTTCTGTTAACAATAGAGTGTTTTTAAAAATTTCAAAATATTCCGTAAATAATTTGTTTTTTATTTTAAAACGTGAAGACAAAGCTCATTTAACATTACGGTATAGGATAAATAAAAAAGTGAAGCACATTTTATACCAGAAAAAATGAATCAACTCGGTTAAAAATGTGAAGGATGATACAAAATGCTGCTCTCTAAAGGATAGTGAATCCAAAATTTCCTATTAATTTTTCATTTCTTTTATATCCGAAAAAATGTTCCAAATTCTGGTCATATTCTTTAACATTAACCGAAAACAGCCTTAATAATAATTTTAATAATAAATTACTAATAATTTTAATAATAAATTACTAATAATTTTTAATAATAAATTACTAACAATTTTAATAATGAATTAAAAATAATTTTAATGATAAATTAATAATATTTCTTATTAATACTAATGCTTAATAATAATTAAATAATTATAATAAATGTCAATTAACTAACTAATTAATTAATTAATTATAATAAATACTAATTAATTTACTAATTTTTTAATAATAATTTTTATTAATAATTATTTTAAATATTTATAATTAATAATAATTTCAAATAACTAATAAATAATTTAAGTTATAAATTTATTTAATTTTTTTTTCTTTATAAAATACAAAATAATTACATAAAACATGATTTAATATTTAATAAACAACCTTTCATAAATAAATTTATTTAATTTAAAAAAATAATTAAATGAATTGAAGAAAAAAAGTTGATCGCGTTGAATCAAACCCTGACCTCGCGCATAGTAATCAGACGATTAGCCCACCAAGCAACAGAAACTTTGGATGAAAATAAAATTTAATTGTATAAAAGCTAAGCGTGTATTTCGAAGGCTAATTTCTCCGATTTGACTGGCCATTCGACGGAATTACATTAAGGGATTAACACGCTTAAGAGGGGTGTTACTGTTACACCAAGTCTCTATCCCAAACGAATTTCCTCAGGTGGGCCCTCTCCTTGTTACTTCAGACTCTCTGGTGAAGTTTTTACTTTATGTAAGTAAAATATTTTTATTACAGAAGCATTTTTAATAAAAGGAGAATGTTTTGAAAAAAATTTATTCTAAGTTACATTTTTGCAAAAATATTGTTTTTAAATATTTTTTTTGTTATAATGTTCTTAAAACAATTTTATACGTGTATTCTAATCTAAGTGACACTAAATATCATGAAAATTATCCATTAATGCGATTTTTTTTAAATCACGGTTCCGAACGTAGTCGAATACCTTAAGGTAACCGATTAAGATGCCTTAAAAAACGAGGGAAATTCAAATGGAAGATTGTGAAAAATGATTCTAAAATTGTATGCAACGTTAGATACCGACTAAAAATTTGTCAGTTTTAATATATATTCCCTGAAAATGAGTGTGTTAATTTATATCTTCTTGAGCATTATTTTTTAGGATATATGATTTTTTTTAAATATACCTTACATTTTAAAACAATGAATTTATAATATTCCCTTTGAAATTGAATTGGACTGTTGTAAATGATTTAAAAGATTTCCTGTAGAAGCTCTTGTACTTGTATGCACTGTCAAATTCATTGCGTACTCTTCAAACAAAAGTTCTAATTCATTTCATTACATTAGCTCGAATGGGAAAAAAATGTTACAAAAAATAGAAAAATGTTTCTTAAAGGAATTATATTTGATCCAACATCATTCCTCTTAAATCAAACTGGTATGCAAATTTTAGTATATGCGTATTCCATTTTGGAACAATAATATTCATTTATGAATATTCAGTGTAGTATAATACTGAATTATTTGAAACGAATATTCTATTTAGTAAAGAATATTATGATATAATTATAATTTCAAACAAAGTTGTAAAATGATATTTAAAACATGTGATTTCATTGAAAAATTTCTCAACTCATGCATTTACACAAATTTAAGCGGCAGTTTGACTTAATCTTTGAATTTTACGTTTCATACAATTTCATTTATTTATTTAATCACATTTTACTATCATTTAACTGGCTTTGATAAGTATTTGATTGTTAACCGTTAATCTTGATTTTGATTTTAAGACCTTCTGTTTATAAAGTTTGGAATAAATATCATTATATTTTTAAGATAAATAATATTCGAAAATAGGACACTATATCTAAAAGTTTCTATCCCATCTTTTCCTGGGGGCTGCGGCAGCCCAGTAGTCAAGGTATTGGATCATGGCAGGCATGTCATGAGTTCGAGCCTAGTACCACTAAAGACCCACCGTGTAGGGAAGAGATGCTCGTTAAATCTGCCTAGAGCTGAAACGTCCTCCCGTTGGTGTGGTGTCGTAGTTACGAGAGGGGGTTTTTGCTCAGGTGTCATACACGTCACTTGACCATGGTTCAAAATTACGCGGCCCGTCGCTAAAAGCCGTCATGTGGCTGAACAGTGTGAAGTTAATATTCACTCAGTGACTCGCCCATTTTTTCCTATCAAAAGTTCATAACTTAGACATTCACTAGTTACCAGCGAAAGTTGATGCTAAGACGCGAACTGCAGTCAAAGCTTTTAAGCATAGAAGTGAATATATCCACAGATGCATCCTGCTTGAAACTAAAAGAAAAAAATGTATATTAACGTAAATGTTTATCCTTCACATGGTTTCCTTCTTTTGTCAGCTTTTCTGATTGAAAGCGATCTTTAAGTGTGTTGAATAATTAATATAGTAGGGCCGTGGGTAGCCTGGTGGTAAGAGCGTAGGACTTCAGACCGGAATACCTGGGTTCGATGCCCGATGCCATCAAATACCCTCCGAGTACACACGGAGTAAGTGATCTTTAAATCAGTGGGTCAGAAAGTCTTGTAGGATGAATCACTAGTGTAGGAGACTGTAGAAAATATTTCCCTCCCCTCCAGTCCCATGGCAAAATTGTGGAGGTGGAGATAGGTGATGTTGCCATCTATCGTCCCTTCAGGGAATTTTACCGAGCTAATTCGCACTGTTACCTGTATGGTGCTTAAGGCCTAGGCCAACGATAGGCGTACTTCTAACCCCTTGCCACGATAAATTTCTTAGGTCTCGTTCTGACTACGTCAGATATTGTGGCATTAGCCACAGCAACAATATTAATCCTTGTTGCACTTGTTGAAATTCCATTAATATTGAATTGTAGGATGTTTATAATTGGATAACCACCTCAGAGCACCATTGGTATCAATGTTCTCGTCCTGGAGGCTCTCTGGCTCAAGGTTTTACAAGACAGGATCAAACTCTTCTAGCCCGCTTTCGAAGTGGCCATATCAAATCCATGAAATTTTCCGAAGGACGCAAGAGCTTTGAAATGTGCACGAACTGTTCTTCTGAGCCGGCCACGCCTGCTCACATCCTCGAGTGCCTAGGGCTCACCAAGCAGGAGTTAGCAGACGTTCCCTTGCTGGTGTTGGACTTTTTGAAAGTTTATGATGTCATGGTCTAGCGTTAACCAATGGGGGCGTGCAACAACAACGACAGCATTATTAATTTACTAATGATTTCATTGAAAATAAATTGGTTTACCTGTGTGGATAATAAAAATTATGTAGCTATCACAAAAGTAAGTTGATGAAGATGGCGTCGTGTGTCCATGAATAGACCTATCAGACAGTTCAGTGAGCCTAGATGACTTTTCTGGCAATCTATGCGATATTTTCCACATAGACCCCTATTTCTTGCAGAGCTTCAAGAATAGCTGGAGAGTCAAAAATATGAGCAGGTGTTAGCTCTGTGAACAGAAATTACAATTTTTGTAAGTTATACCATTCTTATGAATCTTCATTCTTCTGTAACGACCGGTTCTTAGCCTAGCATTAAGATTTGTTATAAGGCGGTCTCCACTTATATTACAGAGTTGATGCTTTACAGGTATTGACCTCTCTCAATTTAAAATTTGCTACAGCATTTGCATTTAATAAGGTAACATTGTTGTCATTATTGAAATTTCCAGCTTCTTTCCCCAATTTATCCGCATTACCATTGCCTGTAATGTCACCATGTGCAGTCAACTATTGGAGAAAGCAGACTTTATTTAACTCATGTAATATAAACAAACGAGAGCAAATCTCTTCAATAGTCCATTAACCTTTATTTAGGTTGAAGGATTTCTTTTGTGACACAAAAAAATGACGAGACCTTTACCCTGTTATAGAATAGGGAAAGTCTCATATGAATCAAGATCCTCAATTATCACCAGAAGTTCACAAGTGAAGTAAGAGGCAATGACACCAGTACCAATCACTCGTTGGTAGGTTGCATTACTTGGAGTGGTGATAAATACCCCCGAACCTCCATTAGAGAATATTTAACAGAAGAACCGTCTGTGTAAGCAAACACTAAATCCTCTTTTGAATACTTATCAATAGTCTTGAGCCCTTTTGCCTTGATGACATTTGTAAACTCACTTTAAATACATGGCTCTAATAGACTTGTTGCAATCATGACGTTCTTATGAAGCCCAGCAGACAAAAGAGGTTCCTGAAAAATAGTTTAGGTATTCTAAATTTACTATCAAATTTTAAATAGGAGATCTTTTTATAATCTCAATGTTACTATAATAATTTTCAATTGTTTACCTAGAAATATGTTCTGGTATACGACTTCTAGCCCTGTTTGTGAATTTAATTAGGTTATGTCTTCTTTTCTCCAGGCTATCAAGGCCACATTCTTTTACGAACTTTAAACTGTTAGTAAAGGACCCTTCCTCAACAATGACCTTTGCAGCTCTTGCCTGAGCACACTATCTAGTTTCTCTAGGGTAGTCTCTGAAGAATGTGACCAGATGGAAGAGATATATTCCATAACCCAGGGATTCTGAACCTTATTCCCTGTCTGGACACATCTGACAAACAGTAAATTTTTAGAGGGCGAGTTAAAAAAAAGTATAAATTCTTCTTAATATTTTCTATATTTTATTGCAATCACATAAACAATATCCTCACTAAAAAGGTAACCAAAATAGTTACACTAAACGCGGTTTCTGGTACTGCATATTATCAACTAATTTTTCAAAATCAGGCGTATAAGATGATATTTTTCATCTTAGAGCAGTGCTTCTCAAACTTTCAATACTGGCGCCCCCTTTTCAATCACAAATTTTATCGCGCCCCCTTATACATTAATATAGAACTGAATGCAATAATAATGCAGTTTTTTTAAGCTAAAGCAATAATCTTAATTATAAACCGTACAAATTCATGACATAAGTATTAAATTTTTGTATATGTTGCTTTAAGCAAAAAAAATAAGTAATAGGATAATTATTATGTTATTTTTCTTTTCTCTAATTTTTAAATTGGAACATATTGCATAATGCGGTGGCTGCTTAGAAGACAAAATATAGATATCAGCTTTTTTTTTTAGAAAGAACTCAGTGGGTCAATTTCTAATCATATAAGCATTCCTTTGAAAAATTTGCTCTGCAATACAAGCCCATGGAAGTCGCTAATACTTATTAAACTTGTTCTTAATTTAGCATTAATTAGTTATAAAATACTCTGTGCAGCACTGATACATTAAAAGTATACCGGCTGAAGTACCCGCTCTTTGCACGAGTTCATTTATAAGAAAATAAAACATTATTGATATAATCACTGAATTTTAAGGAGAGTTAAGCCAAGTGCGCGACAATGTTTGCAAAAATGTAAAATTATTTTTTTAAATCATTGCTCAAATTATAATTAGTTTTTAACAAACTGTAATTTTAAGCCTCACAGAATTAGCATTTAGAATTGATGTTGAATAATGAACAATAATATAAAATTCCGATTAAAAACAATTGTATTATTTTTAATATTTAAAGTGAAAAGACTTCAACATGTTTTAACCCTGGAGCAGTCACGCACTTGATACTAATGGTCGAGTGGTGTTATTGAGTCAGCCAATCCTTTTTTTATAATTATTTTTATAGTACAAAATAAAAATCGTAATTCCAGTGAACAATTTAATTAAGAGAAAATATTTTCACCTACTTTCAAGGACACAGAAAATATTTCCGGAAAAAAAAAAAAGTTATCACACCGGGAACTCAGTCAAAACAAGTATCTTAAGATTGTAAAAAAACGTTTGTCACTCCCAAAAATGAGGGAGATATGTGACAAATATATTTTAGTTCACACGTTAAGACTGTCAAACAGGAGGATAGTATTAGAGCCATTGATAACAATTAAACAGTTTTGCCAGAATTACTGATTTCGTGCACTCTGTACTCGGCGTGACAGCTCCGGATTAAAAGTGTATTTATTACAATATGGATGTTCAAAAAAAATTAAGTAAAACGTTTTTCATTATGCTTTATATGTTTGGGAATAACTCATAGAAATAAATCTTGGCCAAGTAATCCTTCAAAGTGCTCTCTGTGCTTTTCCGAAAATCATAAAAATATTTTACAAGGAAAAAATCGCAGCAGAAATAGTTTATTTTCAACTTCCCTAAATGAAAAAACAAATACATAAGAGCAGGGACGTAACTTACCGTACAAGTAAGTTCGAAGGTCAAACCGCAGCAAATACATTCTGCTGCCTACAGCCGATGACAATAATACACTGCTGGACAATTGCTAAGGACGGATCACAAATTGCTATGTAGCATAACATTAAGCGAGACATGAGGCCTAGTAGGATAAAATATAGTTGCCACACTGTTCAGACATTAGGAATAAAGAATATTTATTGTTCTGGAAAGTACAAAAGCTGTGAAACATCTGAAAGAAAAAAAATGTTCATTTGATCTGCGTACGGAGAAATGAACAATGCATCTAAAAGTCAGCAGCACCTTAAAGAAAGGTATCAGTACAGGATATGTCCACCGTGGAGTGTAATGCAACATTCCACGTCGTACCATACTTTGCACAATATTATCCAGCAGCTGTTGAGGCAATTTAACCCATTCCTCTGTGAGTGCACGGATGAGGTGTTCTTGTTTGTCGCAGGATAGTTTCGACCAGCAACTTGCCTCCCCAAAGCATCCCACACATTTTCAATGGGGGTTTAGATCTGGAGAACGTGCTGGCCATACGAGACGTTGAATACCCTCGCTGTCTACCGAACAACTGAACAGCGAGTGTTCAATGACATGTTGCGTTGTCGTCCATAAAAACAAATTTATCACCGACAGCACCACGGAAAAAGACGAACATGAGGAAGTAGAACTTCATCAATGTATCGTTGGCCCATCATAGTCCCATTCGCAACCACATGTAGGCGCGTGCGGCCATTGATCATGATGCCGGCCCACACCATGATACTGCATGTCGGATATCGGTCCTTTTCCCTGGATATTTTCTGGACGATAAGCAGTACCAGTCTCGCGGCAGATCAGTTGGCGTCTATAATCCGATGACAGACTGAACCTACTCTCATCTGAGAATAGTACGCATGCCCAGTCCTGTTCAGACCAATTGGGATGCTCACGACACCATTTCAAACGGGCAGTACGGTGCTGTCTGGTCAATGGGACACACACAACAGGTCTGCGTGCGTATAGTCCTCCTCCCCTCAAACGTCTGGCAACTGTTTCTCGGGAGATCTGCTCTTGAGGCAGTGCAAGAAACTCATTTGCCACCAGCTGAGCTGTGGTGCGCCTGTTCCTTTTTGCTGATAGGACGATATGTCTGTCTTCTGCAGGCGTCGTACTTCTAACACGACCTCCCTCGTGCCGTCTACTACACATTCCAGTAGTTTTAAATGACTTCCACAGCCGTGAAACAACGCTGTGAGCGATGTCGAACTCCCTGGCCACATCTGTTATTTTTCGCCCTTCTTCGATCTTTCCAATAAGTCGGCCACGCATAAAATCATCTATGTGATGTCGGGAAGACATGCCAAAAATTTTAAGTTCGTCTATTAAATCTTTCCTGTAAAACTTTGACTTGAAACAACAACTGTCTACACGCGTCAAAACCTTTAAAGCTCTTATGAACGCTATGACGTGATGAACAGACGTGGAAAAAAATTTGCATACTCATACTTCTCTTCTTACTAATATCCCGCACTTATTCTAATTTTCCACATTTTGCTTCCTTTCATTTTGTGGTTGCTATGGATGATAGTGTTATCCGTCCTTAGCAATTGTCCAGCAGTGTATAACAGTGATGAATTTTTTATCTTTCTAAAAAATTTTTTTGATTATGGGTCTGGGTTTTGTTTTTTCTCATTTTGGTTTGAAAAGAAACCGTAATAAAAAAATCTCTCATCATGGGATTACAGCAAATCAAATAAAAGGTTTTTTATTTGGCTACAGTATCAAAGATTGCTAAAATGAGGTTTTGAAGTAGAAGCTTTTATTTTTTATGACGTAATATCGCAGATGATATATATAAATTATATCAGTGTAAATGTGTATTTTTTATTATGTCAGAAAGTATTTTGTTTTACTCATTCCAGTAAATAAATTTTTTTAAATCTTTTATTTTCGATATACTCGCGCCCCTCTTGTACTTTTATCGCACCCCCCCCAAGGGGACGTGCCCAACAGTTTCAGAGACACTGATCTTAGAGCATCTTTGAGGTTGCTATCGTTTAGTCAAGATCTGATGGTTGATTTAATTGGGTTTTTTGTTGAAAACAATGGTTCGAATAAATATGTGGGACCGAAATAGGATTTTAGTTTGTAAGTTTCTTTTTTGCACTCAAAAAAGTCATGATAGGCCACGGGTTGGCTACGGTTGATGTAGTGTATAGTGGACAGTGGCGAGTGCGCAAAAATAGCCTTGCGGTCACATTGGAACCCACTAGCACAGCCTAAAGAATCCGGTCATATAAAGTAGGTACACGTTGCCATAAAAGTCTGGCTTCCCAGTATGTACCCCATAGGCTTTTACAATTATCTTTAATTTTTTTTTCAAAGTCCTGTCTGCACAGATCTTAATGTGCTGGGTTGTGTTGTTGTAAGTTGTTTCAATCTCATAAAAGATGTGACATCACAGATTTATTCAAGTTTACGATTCTTTTTTAATCTACATTAAAAATATTCTTCGTGTTTGTATAGCAAGCAAATTAATCATAAGGACTTCAAAATTTAAATAAAAATACAAGATTTTGTCTGTCATTAAAGGTTTGAACGAATTTAATAGCTTTGTTTCTGAAACGTACCGAAGAAACCTCCCAATTTCAAATTTGTGAATGCATGATTCATTTGACAAAATATATTTTTCTTCCCGAGAATCTAAACAAGGATATTATATATATAATATATATATAACAAAGGAAGTCCCATAAATCTTTTAGTGAGAAATTCAATGGATTTCCTGAAAAATGTTTTAAGTTCTGGAAATGGTTTCAATGCGAAATGATGATAAAGAAATTGAAGCCTTTTGCAAAATTTACTCAAAAGAGAAAATTTTTTCAAAGAATTAGAATTCCCTTTTAAAATTTGTCTTCAAATTATTTTTTCTAATGATTATTTTCCTTTTAATTCATGATAGTAAATAGTTAAATCTCTTTCTCTCTGAAACTTAGAAAAAAAAGAACTCTTAGCCGCTAATAGAAAAAATTTTATTTGTTTGCTCGAAAACAATTTCAGATTTATTTTTGTTTGAACTTTCTAGAAATCATTTTTTTTACAATGCAGATCTAATTTTATTATAAATCACATATGATTTCAATTTTTTGATCTCATATATTTAGTGATATGTTCTTAAATGTCATATATCGTTGAAACTTCAGTTTTAAGCAATTAAAATTCCTAAGTAGCAGTTTAGGTTATTACATATTTTCCACCTAAACCAAAATTAAATCCATAATTTTTAATATGAATAAATTATAAGTATAATATAAAACTTTAAAGATATTTATTCTTATAGTGTTTTAATAAATTATGTCCTACATTTTTTCAAATTTGTTCGAGAAAACGAAGACAAATTTGTAACATCCCAATAATCATTTTAGCTGTTACTAGAGTGTAAAAAACATTTTTTTTCGAGGATTCTATAAACCGTAATTTATCTTGGTGCAAATATCACTTTCTTTAAAAATATAATAAATTGCTAAGGTATGTGTACAAGGTGTGTGACGGTCTCACGCGTCTTTTCCTTAACATGTCATTTAAATTCTTTGGGGCCAGAATTAATGGCAACTCTTTTCCAACCAAACCCAAGAAGTGAAGCGTGAAGGAAAGATACAAATTAGGAAGCTTTTAAATATCCGAAGTTAGAGTAAGCGAGGTGGTAATTCGAGGAATGTTATGATAATCCGCGATTTAAGCGTGAAGAGGTTTTGTAAAGGTTAGGTGACAGCGAACAGAAGTTATACGTGATAGAGAGCCCTTGGATCAAGGAGCATACCATAGCACTCAAGTAAATCCGCAACCTCCAGTATGATTGGATTGATCGATCGACATTAAGGTAAGAGTGATTATTTAATATTCGGATCTGTGATAGTATTGGAATTGAGCTTAGGCGAGTTAATTATTGATACTGGTCCGGGTTACGTTATTTCTGTATTATATATATTGTGTGTTTAGCCACCGTAGATTCTCTCACATAATATATTATTATTTAATCTGTTAGAAGTTTAAGTTTTAAGATCTTCATAAAGTCAAATTAAGATCATGGCACCTTCTAGTTCTTCCGTTGTTCCTACTCATCTAGCTACGTTGATAATCTAGGAGAAGGGCACCCGAGGAGGCACCCGAGGAGGCACCCTTACAGGTGATTCATCAAGAAGTACACACTTTTCTAATGCTGTCAGACAGTAAAAGTGTAATACACGCACCACCTGAGTGAACCATAAGATATATGTACTCTTAAAGTTTGTGTCCCGCGCGCGCGCCTCTAACAGTAGTAACTCATGCAATAGCCACAGTGCAGAGCGTGCTGGATTCCCCTAAGATAGATGTGCAGTATCCAGAACCTGGTCAAATCCTTCTTTTTTAGGAGTAAATCGTCATAGGGTCCCCTTTTTTGCATATTTTAACTCTTTTGTTGATGTCACAGTTGCAGGGGACGACATTGATTGCTTCATTTTTTTATTGGATGTTGCTCAACTACATTGGTCAAACTTCGAGCGAGATTACCTCAATTACCATCTCCTTCACTGAAAGATTGGATGAACCGTGGACTTCACCATGCCCTTTACCCAATGGGTCACCCAGGAGTCCTGACTTAACACATTGTGGTTTAACCTTGTGGAGGTACGCAAAAGGCAAGGTAAGCATCCCTAACCTTTCTGTTAATTTAACAGAGCTGAAACAGAGTAACAAGTCGCTGTCGATGGACATAAATTCAAATACTTAAACACGCGTTTGAGCCAAAATGAGTTACCAGCTCGATGTGTCTCGTGTGATTAAAGGATCATACATAGAACATATGTGGCTGTCTACTACAAAAATTATAATCTTATACAATTCTGTTACAGGTAACATAATATCTTAAATTGTTCTTGATCTATAGTGCATTGAAACTGTATACTTCTTTATGAATCATCCTGTGTATTTGCAAACTTCTTCATCAGTGGTGTTGAAATCAATTTCGAATCTTGATTCGACATTGCTTGGTGGCCATAGTAGCCGAATAGCTTGCTGGTGAAGAAAATTGGAGAATTAGATAAGACCCATTGACTTTTTAACGCAGTTTTAAATCTTAAAAATGCTGAATAATCAGAGAACACTAATATTTTACAGTCTAAAAAAATACTTCTTTTTAAAGATTATTATATTTTTTAAATTTATTTTCTTTTTTACGCATAGAAACATCTTTTACATATAAACTTAATTTGATGCTTTTCAAAGATACAATTTTTCTTTTCATTAATACACAAAAATTCATTACAAGTTGTACATTTTGAGTGAGGTTTCGATTGAATGTTTTTTAAAGGACTGTATCTTAAAGTAGGAAATGATGTATTTTCTTAACAGGAACTATTGCAACTTGAGTCTTGATAAGTCTCTTGATTGTCATCTTAAGAATCTAACGAAAATTCAAGCAGATTATTTGCTGGGACTTCTGCAATTGAAAAATCATCTGTTAGTATATCACTGATTTCAGATGGTAGATTCTGTAATAAATCCAAAGTCTCTTCAAGACTTAGCTTATTTTTTCCAGACTTTCTAAATAAGGAAATAGTAATAATATTAGCAACTTGAAAACCTCTTATTATTGTTAAATCTCAGTTACACACAAAGAAATTAAAATATTATTAATTTTTGAAGTAAGAATATAGATATTTCATTAAATTGTGTGCAAAAAAAGCAAGTTCATATTTAAGGTTCAAATTGTTTCGAAAACGTTAAAATAAAACTATAAAAAAAAGTAAAATAAATAAGATAAAACTAAAAAGATATGCCAAAAAAATCATAAGTCTATTGCACTATAGCGATGACTCTACAACACAACAAAAATCAACAATAAACCACAAGGTCGAAAAAAACTATAAATTCCTTGCTGTAATATCAAGCACACACTGTCGGTACTTATAAGAACCACAAAGTTATTCATCTGTAAAATAAATTATATACCCTACCGCCGTAGCGATGCACGTTAAATCTGTCGAGAGCTCAAACGTCCTCCCGTTGGTATATAGTGTTGTAGTTAGAAAAAGGGAGTGCCAGCTCAGGCTTTGTCTCATCATCACTCTGACCATGGGTCAAAATTACGAGTTCCGTATCCAAAAGTCGTCGTAGCTAAGCAGTGTGACGTTAATATTCACCACCGATATGCTTACGCAGCATGGGTGGAGAAGCCACTGATTTAAAACTCAAAATGATTATAAACAAGAATTGAAATTAATTACTTTTGTTACGATTTACTAGAAATGAGTGCCGCGTGTAGCCTAGTGGTTAGAGCATCGTACCCAGACCGGAAGGCCTCGGTTCTACAACCGATGCCACTAAATACCCTCCGAGTATACACGGAGTACGTGCTCGTGCCAAATCAGTGGGTCTGAAGTCTGTGGGGCTGAGTCACGAGCGCAGGGGACTGGAGAATATTTCCCTTCCCTTCAGTTCATGCAGAAATTGTGGAGGTGGAAATGGGTGGTGTCGCCATCTATCGTCCCTTCAGGGAATTTCGCCGAGCTAAATCGTACTGTCACCTGTATGGTGCTCAAGGCCAACGACAAGCGTACTTCTAGCCCCTTGCCACGATGAATTTTGTGGGCCTCTGTCTGACTACGTCAGACAGGTGGCATTAGGAACAACAACAGAAATGAGTACGTCATATGTAGTAGTAGCTGAACAGTGCGACATTTATATTCACTCACTCACTTATTCTAAGGTCTTCATTAACATATCAAAAAGTGAGGCACTTACCTTTTGACACTAACTACTTCGGAACAAGAATGACTATATTCGCAATCCGATCAAAATGTCAGCTGAGAACGCAGCTTCTGCTACAATGTATTTACCTTTCCCGCTAAAATACACATCATAGAACTCGTGCTGTCACTTATCTTGGAAGAGAGGATTTAAAAGAATTTTCCTGCTAAGTATCATCAAAGTTTTCGTAAAAATGGTTATTCTATGTAATTTTAAAGTGGGTGGTACTTATAAGCACCGTCAGTAGTTGAAGAATTAATTCAGTAATTTACAATTACATTTATCTACTTTAAACTTTGAAGCTGCACGAGGGCTAATGGAGACGAGAACGACATCTGAGAAAGTAATTAAAACTCTATTTCATTTAAAAAATAAACTGAGACTCAAAGATCTACCATGTGCATTAAATTTAGAATATGGTGCTAGATCAGATGTGTTCTCATAACTTAACCATGACTTACAATTATAAAATCTATTATCTAAAGTTTTTGTCTTCCGCTGTTAAGTTGATTCTGAACAATCCAACAATAAACTTAAATAAGAATTAGACCTATTCAATTTAATCCCCTTTTAATTGGTTTGCTGTACACCATACGGGCTATCGAAAGCTGATTACAACCAGCTTTGTTTAAATTGTACAAAGTACCGGATATTTCCTTTCTTTATTTTTATGTTCATATTTTTAATTTTATAGTAAGACTATTATGTTTTAGTGCAGGGGTGGCGAACCCGAATCACCGTGTGCCATGTTTTCTAAAAAAGTGTTTAATGAGGTGTCAACGTGCCATCAATAATTTTTACTTGGGATTATTGGGGAAAAAAATTTAACTAAATACTAAGAACACAAAATTTTTTATTTACCACGAAAAATACATTTGCACTGTATAGTCAATTTTTAGTTATACATGTAACTCGATTTACAGTAAACAGTAGTGTGACTCTCTGTTGTTCCAGATTGATAGATATTAAATAAATTATATTATTAACTTATTGTTCTGTGGTTCACTCTTTGAAAAGAGGATTCGTGATTTGTTTCCTTGAAATGCCGTTTTACAGACGATGTTCTGCATACCTCTATTGCAGAAACTAAAACACACACCGCTTGTCGCTTCTTTACTAATAATGCCATATTTCTAGATTCACCAAATTGAAATTCTCTGTTACATTTACTAACTTGCACTTTGTGTTCTTTTTCTTGAACTAGTCATGTTAAATAACAATTAAAATCGTATACACATAACATAAATAAACTTTAAAATACAGTTGTGTCATATGAAGACGTAGACAAACTTTGCATCAGCTTTTGGCATTGTAGTTCACGATGTAACTAAGGCAAGACAATAACAAACAAGTGTGCTCCCTGCCGCCCCGTGGCCGTTCACACTTGTGTTTGATCGTAGTACTTCAACGTGAACTTTGTTATTTTTAAATAGAATGCAAACCATTTTGATCGCTGGCGTGCCCAAAATATTGTGTCACGTGTCACCAGTTCGCCATCCCTGCTATAGTGTGTATTTGAGAGATGCAGTTTCTCCATGTACTGAAATACTCTTTATCCGGGATTTTATTTGTGATGAAGATGGAAATTTTTCATTGAAAGCAGGAATTAAGATTCTTGAAAATATTCAATGAAGAACATGGATTGAAAAAAAGCAATGTATATTTTTTTACTTAAGAAGAAATGAACATGGAAAGATAACATCAAATTTTTTTTGTAAATATGAGAGAAATGCCTTTGAAATATATGAAACATTTTTATGGCACGTATAAAAGCAAACATTTAGTGGGTTTATGTGTTCCATAATTATAACATAAAAATAGTGTGGAAGCTTTAAAACTGAAAATTAAAATAAATTCTTTTATTTTCGCTTTCTATTAAGTATTATTCTCTTTCGTTATAAGCATAAAAAATGTGCTCTTTCGGAAACCTTTAGGCGAAAATTGACCACATAAGGCCGTGCTTCTCAAAGTTTCAATATTTGCATCCAATATTAAATCATAATTTTCATCGATCCACCCTTCATACAATAGCAATGCATTTAATTCAATAATACTATACTTAGATGCTAAAGCTACAATATGATTTTAAACCTGAAGTTGTTGTTGTTCCGTGTCCATGAATAAATGCAGTAGATATCACTAAATTCCGTCGAAAGTCTTGATCACTGCCTCTGCCATTCGGGAGCATCAGGTTGTACAGTAGTTCCCGCAAAGAGTCCCCCTGAGAAGGACCATTCGCATTTTTAGTAACTTTGTTGCATTTGACGGTTGGGCATTCCAAGATGTGATTGGGCGTGAGTTGAAGATCTGGGCAGAGTTTGCATTGAACATATGATCTTGTCTTGTCTGGGTGAATCTTCCCTGCCCTTAAGGTGTTCAGCTGTCAATCTGGCAATTGTGGATGTTATAAATTCGGGACAGTCAAACAACTCCGTAACTAGGAGTTTTAAAAGTGTGATTCATAATTCTATGTTTGGCTACTGCGTTAGCATCATCAAGTGTGATGGTGGTGCACTTATGTTCGATGTCTCTAGCTTCTTTGGCGAGGCTATCTGCACATTCCTTACCCTCAATGTTGAGTATCCATTGCAGGATACAGGATTTTCTTTTGTTGTGCAGTTGTTCTAGAATGGGCATGATATCACGTGGAGATGTGTTGGTCTCTCCGTTTCTTTGGCTTCTATAGCTCTGAAGTGTCACCGGTGTATAGAAATGACTCGCTCAACCAAAGTCTTAATTGCGCATGGACGTATATATACGCTTTCCGGGGTACTGATTTTTATATGTGCACTGCTATCCATAGAATTATTCCGAAGGCTTGGAATACAATAAAATAAACTCGACAGTGTTTGAGAAGGATTTATCATTTCAGAGGATTTACCCAAATCCTTTTCACTTCTTTTACTTCCAACTTTTCCCCTTCTCCCTCACCTCACTCGAAAAATCTTTACGGATTAAACGGTGCCATTGAAAGCGAATAGCGTAGCATTTAATTCTTCAATTAAGTGATTAATTATAAAACCGTACAAACGGGAAGACAAGCGATAAGTGTTGACTTTTGTATATAATTTTATTCATA